>BRDA01000542.1:48731-69570 GCA_036984385.1 Crenuchus spilurus
AATATATATATATATATATAATCTGTAAACATGATCAGAAATCCATTACACCAACTGATTTCTGATATGATGTACATGTAAGTGCCTGTGGCTAAGATTAGCAAATCCTTATGTGGCTAAGAAAGTTTTAAGCCCCTTAGCCACAATGGCTAACAGGTTTCATGAGCCAGTGCCAACCCTGCAATCCTACACTATATCTGCTATACACAGTACACAACAGTACATTTTCAATACAGTAGTAAAAGACAAAAAGTTTAAAAAATGTATCTTTACCACAGTGCAGGATGAAAACTTTCATTTCTTACTTCTGTAGCTGTCTCTTTTACATATTTCTCGTAACATGTTACACTAGGGTGCAGTTCATCAGACTTCATGATAAAACCTACATAAACATTTATAAAAGCTTATTTCAATAGGCATGGTCTGTCACAAAGATTACATTTCCTAAAGTTGACAATGTTGTAACAGGTGTCGCCTATTGGAACAAGCTTTTAAAACTTTTTGTAGGTTTTAGGTCTGCTGTCATGACAATGTCTTATGCACAGTAATATTACCACATTTTTGTCCCTTTCAGACTGGATTAGTTTATCAGGGAAATTTCTGTAATTAAACATTTTACATCTCAGTAATAAAATTCAGATATGAATGACAATAAAGTTCCCGCATGACAAGCGAGTTTCTTGTGTGAACCCAGGGAATGCTCAACCAAGAGGAATATCCCCAGCAGCCACAGGACTATTACACGTTATCCTGATGTTACATTTTTGTCATCCAATGTCATGACCAACTTTCAAACAAAAATGAATGTCTGTTGACGTTCGGATTTGGAATGGTGGATCTTTGTTGCACACCATTACAGAATGGACTAAATTCTCTTTAGCGTAATCAATGCTAAAGTTCTGTAGATGTAATGTTTTAAGAGTTTACATCAAGCTTTTATTTTGAAATTTTTTGTACATCACAGTTAGGCCAGATTTATTGATGACGTACTGGTTAAAGCTTGCTTCAGATGTGCCTGAAAGGTGGAGTCAGAGGAGGGCAGAAGGAGATGATTTGGGATTGAGCCCAGCTGTCTGTGCATGCATGTATTTGTATATTTGACTGAGGTCGTACATATGAGCCCTGTACTAAAAATATGCAGTGAAATTTGGCATGGCGTGTTGAGTCATAAATTGTATTTCATAGTTATGTAACTAAGGATGATTCAGGGCCATGTGTGGTAATCACACCATACACTCAGCCAGAGATGTGGCCTCTAGCCATTCTTTTTTTAATAACATTTTTATGGAATTTTACAGAGTTAAGAGTTCTAACTCTGCAAAATGTCCTAAAAGCTATTTTTAATTTGTATAAAGTTCTTATTGAAACTAAATTTATATTTTTCCATTTCAGTTCTCTGGAAAGTCTATTGTAGAGCTTTTATGATATGCATCATATAATACCTTTGCAAATATATTTGAGTACTTACTATTGTAACCATTAACACTGTTCTTGAATGATGTTATTCTGTAACTTCTCTTTGTTGTGTTTAAACAACTGTTCATGTCATGTGGTAATGTTGCTGTACAAATAACCTGTTCTAAAAGCAGAATTAACAATTTATTTCCTGTAATATAATGTGTTAGTTCTTTATAATGATGAAGAAGCTGAGAAAAACAAGTAGAAGTAGCTTTGTGTTTTGAAATGTTTGTTTTATTATTTTTATTTCCTGGCTAATCTAATCACATTTTTTGGTATGTGGGGAAGGGCTGTTTGTGGCATTGTGATTAAGTGCCATGAACTATTGGTTTATTGCTTATTCTGATGTAACCAAAGCAGCGTGTGTCTGCTGTTTGGGTTTCATCACTGACTGTGAATGCACTTTGCCATAGGACAGTGAATGCAGTTTGTTACTATATGACTTGCATGGCATGGCCTGTTCCCCCCCCTCATCTCTCATGCTAGCATGATTGGCGCCATGTTCCCAACGCCCCGGGTCTTGTGGGCGATGGCAGATGACGGGCTGCTCTTCAAATACATGGCTGCAATAAACCCGAAAACAAAAACCCCCTTACCTGCTACTATAACATCAGGCTTTATGGCAGGTGAGAATGGCTCTTAATACTACTAACATGTATTGGCCTTGAGTTTGAGACTCACTGTCACTGTGCATACAGTACCTAAGCTGTGAAAAGTTGGTGTTGGGAGTCTATTATTGGTTTGATTTCCCTTTTGGAATCAGAAAAAGCATGTTTAGCATGTCTAGCATGTTTTGCACATATAGCACGTTTGCAGCTGGTGGACCCGATATGTCCCAAGGCAGCCCAACAGCTTATATATTTTTTTCTTTTTTTAATTTTGTTTTTGTGTATTATAATGTACATCCCCCCACACCCCCCACCCTTCAATGACCCGACCTCTCCTCGTCCACTTCTTTGTGCCCAGTCTCCTGGGTTCCATGTTCCCTCTCCCACGTATTATCTTTGCAATGGCCCGAGACGGTCTCCTGTTCTCTTTTCTGGCCCGTGTGAGTGAGAGGAAGACGCCCATCGTGTCTACAGTAGCTGCAGGGGTCATGTCCGGTAAGAGCAGAGGCTACCAGAGGGGAAAAAAAAAAAAAAAAACCCTGCTCTGGTCTAGTCATAATGATAGAATTAATGAGCTTACAGTTTACACCAAAAACACCAAGATCTTTCTAGAACATGAGGTTTCCTATTAAGACCTGTTTGGCCATTTGTTTTACCTTTGTCTTTGATAGCAGTTAAAAAGGAAATATGAAACCAATCCCAGTAAACCTGAAGATAAGGTATGACCTTGACAGGACTTGGAATTTATGTCCAGACGTCAGTACAAGCTTGATGTATTATGGTGGATGCCATACTGTTGGAATTGATAACCCAGCCTTTTTAATAGCATCACTGAATTACTGTACCGTCACATCACAACTTCTTAACTTAATCATTTGTGAACATTGTGTGAACATTTAATGATGGATGAACTAAAAGAAATACCTCAGAATGACAATATTCACGTATGTGTAGAGTTACTTTAGAGTGATCCGTGTGTTATGGTTGTTTTAGTTGTTTCAATTTATATATTATTCTTTTGGACTTATTTTTGTCTGTTCCAAACTTGCCAGTATTGCAGAGGTTCACATCCCTGGTCCTTGGTTCTGAGTTCCCTAAAGCACTCCAGCCCTGCATATTTGAGTGTATTCGTCATAACAAACCCACTTCAACTCAAAAAGACCTTTGATAATTAGCAACATAATTGGATCAGGTGTCCAAGGTGTATTACGCCAGGATCAGGGTTGGGAACCACTGCTGTTAAGACCAGAGCACACTGAATTAAAGTTCCTCAACAAGCACTAACATTTTAAACACCCTTCTACCAAACCAGAACAAGAACCGATGAGCTAAATAAATTTGTTTGAAATAGGGATGTGAAGTATATCTGAGGTGGAGATATTACTAGATGATTAGGAAAAACTAAATTGTTGATATTGCCACCTCTTACCACCTATTGCCAGTCTCTTTCTGATGGTGGAGGCATGAACACTGACCTTAACTGAGGCAAGTGAGGCCTGCAGTTCTTTGGGTGTTGTTATGGGGTCTTTTGTGGCCTCTTGGATGAGTCGTCGCTGCGCTTTTGTGGTAATTTTGGGCAGCCGGCCACTCCTGGACAGGTTCACCACTGTTCCATGTCTTCACCATTTGTGGATAATGGCTCTCACTGTGGTTCGCTGGATTCCCAAAGCTTTGGAAATGGCTTTATAACACTTTCCAGACTGATAGATCTCAATTACCTTCTTTCTCAATTGTTCCTGAATTTCTTTGGATCTCGGCATGATGTGTAGCTTTTAAGGATCTTTTGGTGGACTTCACTTTGTCAGGCAGGTCCTATTTAAGTGATGTCTTGATTGAGAACAGGTGTGGCAATAATCAGGCTTTGGTGTGGCTATAGACAATGTACTCAGGTGTGAGAAACCACAGTTAATTTGTTTTAAAAGGGGGGGCAATCACTTTTTCACACAGGGCCATATAGGTTTGGATTTTTTTTTCTCCCTTAATAATAAACACCTTCATTTAAAAATAGCATTTTGTGTTTGCTTGTGTTGTCTTTGACTAATATTTAAATTGGTTTGATGTTCCGAAACATTTAAGTGTGAGAAACATGCAAAAAAACAGGAAATCAGGAAGGGGGCAAATACTTTTTCACACCACTGTACATATGCACATATACATAACAGGGAGAAAAACTAAAATATATACAAGAGTAACTAAATAAATACCTTTATTAAATTAAATAAACAAAAACTCCCTCCCTCATCCAACCCATCCTGCCCACCATGGTCTGAACTTTCCATGTTGATGCATCTCTAGTGGACAAGATTCTAGAACAGTGTGAGTAGCGGAGACTCCTAGTTTTATGTGACTGTGAATAGTGGAAAACAAGTATACTGGTAATGTGTAGAATATTTTAGAACAGTTTGAATGGATCAAGAACATTCTAGAGCAGAGCCTGTTTGCAACAGAGGTTCTTCTCACCATTATTGTTCTGAGTAAGGACGTTCTAGAACAATGAGCGGGGACAGAGCATTTGAAAGAGCGAGAACATTCTAGAACCAGTTGAATAGTGGAGGACATTTTAGAGTGGTGTAAATGAGAGAGAACATTCTAGAACAGTGTGCCCTGGACTTGTGCAGCATGAAAATGGACGTTAAATGACATTGCAAACAATGACAACTCGGAGATAAAAAGACAAAGCCGTCTTAAATACTTTTGGTTCTTTCTTCTGATCTATAAAGCAGTTTTATAGGATTTCATTGGAATCTTTGGAAGGGTGATTTACTGTAGATGTTATTGACTCTGTACAGTTAGAAAATGTTGCTGTTGACACTTGACAAGTGATGTAGGTACACTATTTATAGTTTCTGTGTTTAGCCAGAAACACTTGAAATACCTGTTTCTGGCAGCAGGGATGCTTGTCTATGCAATATATATAATATAAACATTGTTACTATCACTAAAATGATGAGGTATGTAAGAACATTATTTTGTCTGGCCTCCCACTGTTATAATATTTGTATAAATATGTCCATCTAAAAGAAAATGCCTTCATGAATACTGAATTTTATCTATCTGTGTATGTGTGTGCTTGTGGCTGTCTTTTCTGCTCCTGCACAGCCATCATGGCATTCCTGTTTGACCTGAAGGATCTAGTTGACCTCATGTCTATTGGCACGCTCCTGGCGTACACCCTGGTTGCTGCCTGTGTGCTGGTGCTCAGGTGAGGCTATTAGTGTGCTTTGATTCATGAGTAAATACAGCTCTGACTTATAGTATACACCAAACACAGAAACCTACATAACCTACAACTACTGAGGAATTGAACAGGTCGTGTTTTAAGTCAACACTGTATTATCACTAAGCAGAACAGGATCAACAATTACAAAGCTTTTTGTATCTGAACAGAAATTGAAATAGTATGTTGTTTTTAATGATTAAAAAAACTTAGCAATCTTCAACATTCCAGAAAAGTATTTTTGATCCCAGTCAAATTGTAATGTTTTATTATATCTAAACATTTTTTTTCTACTTCTACAAATGTGACATCAGTGTGTAAACAATAGTCCAAAAAGCAAATTACATTGTATTATATACAAATTTAGGGTTTTTTGCTCCATAATATCTACTTATATCACTGGTTGACTCATACGTTTAAATAATTACTGAGTAATAACTTATAATATAAAAAATAATTTTAAAGGAAATTATAGGTGCATATTCTCCACTTGACATAGTCCATCTGCCAAGACATTTTTGGAATCCAAATTTAGTTTCTTTAATTTTAAACTGGAGTGACTCTACTGTTACTCATAAACACTACATCTCAGTAGTCACTTAAATAACCCAGTCATTTCCATCAGAATGCATCAACTCCACTACTCTCTGACCAGTCTAACCATTGTAACTAGATCTAAATTAAGGTCTGACAGTCTAGTCAGTGTGTTTTAGGAGACGCTATGACCTACTGTGTACTATAAAAAGGAATAAAACACAACTACAAGCAGTCACTTCAGACAGCAGCAGGGCTGGTAGAAGACTGATCTTGGATAATATTTTCATGATAGTTGTCATCAGTACAACTGATTCTGCATCAGCACTTCCCACTTTGAGTAGGATGTCTAAAACGGCAGCAACAACCTTCAGCCACACGTTTTTGATAGAGAGATAGAAATAGATAATATTTTATTGATCCCTTTAGGATGTTCCTTCAGGGAAATTGAGGACCTTGCAGTAAGTCAAACTGTGTCCTAAACCACACTGACACACACATGACACATGTCTATGAGACATTTGAGAAGAGGTTGAGTTTTGTTTTATTGATGTATTTTGATGGCAACTGGGTTATTTGGGTAACTATTGAGTTCAAGTGTCTTTAGCAGTGTAAACATTGCTGCTGTAAATTTAAACTAAATTGAACTTCAGTCAGTTACTTGTACTAATTAATTGTGATACAGATCTACTGTATTATTATAATTCTCTTTTCAAAATCAGTTCAATTGAATCACTCCCTTCATCTCAATTCAACAGTTAAGGAAATACCTTAATGATGATATGTTTGTGTTTCAGGTACCAGCCTGAGCATCCCTCTCAGGTGTACCACATGGCAAACACACATGAGGAGCTGGAGCTGAGTGAATCATTCAGTGCTGCTAGTATGGGCATTCTGCCTGGCATAGAGGAGCGCTTCAGCTTCAAAACACTGCTCTTCCCTGACAACACAGAACCGTCCAACCTGTCTGGTTCTGCTGTCAATGTCTGTGCCAGTCTGCTAGGTAGGACATGAGTGATGTTTCTGTTGGTGTCCTGTCCTGTTATGGGCATTGCACTCCTCGTTAGCTTATGAACTGAAGACCTCTATTCCCATTCACAATCACTGTTCTTAATATAGGACCAAAGTTGTTGCAGAAAATGATATATATTTTGTCAGTACTCTTAACAACATAATAAGTTGCAATTAATTTGTAGAAATATTTACACTTTATTGAAAAAATGTTAAAACAAAACATGCTCATGCATATTCTCTCACATGTGCACATGCATACACAGATTTTGCATACACACTTTTTTACTTGTATTATTGACCCTTTTTTTATTTTTATTTTTGTTCCCTCTCTCTGCATCTGTTTTCACTTTTTGTTTATATTGTTAATAAAAATAAAGTTGTCATCCACAAGGGGGAGGGGGGTGGTTTGGCTTGCCAAAAAAAAGAAAAAAAATACTTTAATATGAAGCACTTCCCAAAATTCAGAAAAGCTTGAAATATTGAATAAGAAGGAAGAACCAGTTTCACCACAGTGCTACACACACAAGAATTCAACCTTTATCCCATTTGTGCAGTGAACACTTATATATGCTAATAATAATGTAGAAAATAATATAGGAAAAGGGTTCACAAACTTTCAAGCATCACTGTACGTCTTTTATAGTCTACACAAAAGTAATAAAAACCCCATGTAAAGCTCTCTGTTTATTTTAAAATACTGGTGTTGAAGTTACATTCTTACAACTTACATATTAAGATGTCTTATATAATCACTATTCTCACAGTCGTATACTTATCATAACTTATGTTCATGTGTACTCTTCCAAGTTACTGTCACCTTCTTTAGTAGTGCCGTTACCTATAACCTGCCGTTACCTATTAACTGATTCCTTCCATTATTAATGTTATGAATAATCTTGTGGGTTCATCTTAAGCCATTTTATGTAGCTCTGATAATGTATCTGCTTATTTATCAATACATTCTACATTGGATATAAAAAGTCTACACACTCCTGTTCAAATGCCAGGTTTTTGTGATGTAAAAAATAGACAGCAAGACAAATATTTTCACAACTTTTTCCACCTTTAATGTGACCTATAACCTGTACAATGCAATTGAAAAACAAACTGAAAAATATAAAATGAAAAACTTACAATAACCTGGTTGCATAAATATGCACACCCTTAAACTAATAATTTGTTGCAGCACCTTTGGCCTTTATTACAGCACTCAGTCTTTTTGGGTAGGAGCCTATCAACGTTACACATCTTGATGTGGCAATATTTGCCCACTCTTCTTTGCAAAACTGCTCCAAATCCGATAGATTGCGAGGGCATCTCCTGTGCATAGCCCTCTTCAGATCACCCCACAGATGTTCGATGGGATTCAGGTCTGGACTCTGGCTGGGCCATTCCAAAGCCTTAATCTTATTCCGTTGAAGCCATTCTTTTGTTGATTTAGATGTGTGCTTTGGGTCATTGTCATGCTGAAAGATGAAGTTCCTCTTCATCTTCAGCTTTCTAACAGAAGGCCGAAGGTTTTGTGCCAACACTGACTGGTATTTGGAACTATTCATAATTCCGTCAACTCTGACTAAGGCCCCAGTTCCAGCTGAAGAGTACGGCCCCAAAGCATGAAGCTGTCACCACCATGCTTCACTGTAGGTATGGTGTTCTTTGGTGATGAGCAGTGTTGTTTTTGCACCAAATATACCTTTTGGAATTATGTCCAAAAAGTTCAACCTTGGTTTCATCAGATCATAACACATTTGCCCACATGCGTTTGGGAGATTTCAGATGTCTTTTTGCAAAATTAAGCCTGGATTGGATGTTTTTCTTTAAAAGAAACATATGAACATACATATGAAGAAGACGGGAGATTGTTGTCAAATGTACTTTGTACTTTGTACTATCATCAGTTTTGGACGGACGTCCTATTCTTGGTAATGTTACTGTTGTGCCATGTTTTCTCCACTTGATGATGTTCCATGGTACCATGTACCTTGGCTTGTGCCGGTTGATGTGGCTACAAAAATGTCAGGACAAGCCTACTAGAACAACTGAACTTTATCAGAGACACTTTAATTGGTGACAGGTGTGTGCTGACTCCAATTTAACATGAGTTTGGATGTAATTGGTTAAATCTGAACACAGCCACACCTCCAGTTCTAAAAGGGTGTGCACACTTATGCAACCACATTATCTCAGTTGTTTATTTTTACTTCACCTCCCTGAAGGATTTCTATCTGTTTTTCAGTTGCATTGTACAGGTTATAGGTCACATTAAAGGTGGAAAAACGTTGTGAAAATATTTGTCTTGCTGTCATTTTTTGACATCACAAAAACCTGGCATTTGAACAGGGGTGTGCAGA
Source organism: Crenuchus spilurus (assembly GCA_036984385.1). NCBI lineage: Eukaryota > Metazoa > Chordata > Actinopteri > Characiformes > Crenuchidae > Crenuchus > Crenuchus spilurus. The sequence continues at coordinate 57,914 of BRDA01000542.1, forward strand.
CTTTTTATATCCACTGTCTATCAGAAATAATAAATTTCAGTGTATAATGAATAAAAAGCTTTTTAACCTAGTAAGGACAACTGCATGAAGTTTATTTTACATAAGTCCTGAGCTATTTTTAATTGAAGCAGTTTAACTTATGATGAGTATCTAAAAAGTAAGCTTTAGAAATTTTTTTTTCTTTTTCTCATATATTCTGCTGATATTGGCCCTGTACTGATAAGACTTCTGAAATAGATTATGTGGATTTTGGTCACTGTATACACATATATCTATGGGGATTTGTTGGTGATGTTGAATGTGTCTGGATTGCAGGCTTTTTGATCCTGATTTTCAGCGTTTTGGCTGTTACGGGTGGCATGGCCAGTTGGAGTATAGCTACCCTCAGTGTGATCGTCATGGTGTGCCTCATTCTCACTTTAATAATCTGGAGACAACCGGAGAGTAAAAGCAAGCTGTCATTTAAGGTGCTCTTCCCCTTTTCCGTTTTTAAATTAATAAATGTAAATTTTTTTACTTTTACGTTGTCTTTTGCAATTACCTGTTGATTTCTGCTTGCAGGTGCCACTGTTACCCTTCCTCCCTGTGGTTAGCATGTTTGTTAATGTCTATCTGATGATGCAGTTGGACAGAGGGACGTGGCTTCGCTTCGCTGTGTGGATGGCCATTGGTATGTGCCACACCACACTCTACAGTGCATGCAGTAAACTGATATATCCTTTAAAAAGCCTTAGTTTTTCTTTTTTATTTTAATATAAGACCAGAAAACTGGGTTAAAAAGTCTTTATTGTGTAAATTACATGTGGTTTTAATTTGCTAAGTGAAAATTAACAAAGTTTACACATGTTCTACAGAACAAGTGTCTGCACCTCTGCAGAAACTTCAGCAGAGACGTACAGTGGATATAACAAATTTAACAATAACCAACATTTGTATTCAGTAATTTAATATTTAAATCTGTTTTTATAAGGGTGTGAAATGCATTAGCATGATAAATACAGAATTATAATGAATTAAAATAATACAGTTGCAAGTAAAAGTGAGTGAACCCTGTGAAATTACCCCTGTGGATTTCTGCATTAATTACTAAAAAAATGTGGTCTGTATGTTTATTCAGTGTTCTCACCCAAATCCAAGAACAGTATGTTCACAAGAGCAGAACTGTGTTTGTAGTTATTTTATATTTTGTTTGTAATTGTGACTTAAATAACAGTCAAACTGCATCTTGATGGTAATCGGTGCAGGGAATTTCAAATAAAATAAAATAAATAAAAGTTCACTTTTTAGAGAAAATAAGAGTTTGGGACCATTTTTAAAGATACAAATCCAAAACATTATTGTTGTATTGCATTCTACTACAGGTATAAAGATGCCCAGTCACATTTGTTAACTGTATTTAGTGTATTTTAAACATTACTCTGAAACAGACCAATATAATCCTGTTAAACAATAAAGTCTTAAAAGTCTAAAAGCAATTAATTGTTTTCTAAATAATGATAGTCATATTTTGTTGATGTGTATGTTCTTGTTTGAAATGTGCAGTGGTGTGTAGCATAACTGTCTAAAGTGTACAACAGTGCAAATAACTCACAATGAATGCATTTCAGTATCCTAAGCAAACAGCCGAAGAACCTGGTGTGCATTGATATAAGTAAAAGTTTCATGGGATTCGAATGGTGTAGATGTGCTCTGACATATTTTCTTTACCAATTTCAGGCTTTTTTATCTACTTTGGTTATGGAATATGGCACAGTTCAGAAAGTGCTCTAGTTCGCTCTAGTCCTGACGAAGAATTGGATCCATGCAAACCCACCTGCACCCACAACGGAGATACTGTGTCACATGAAAAAGAGGCTTTCCTCAGCGCTAGAAGGGATGATGGGATCGATGATGACGGAGAGATCTGAGAGAACAACAGGTCGACCTCTGTGCAATCTGCGTCACCTTCTCTCTCAAGCAGGATGCTAGAGGGCACTGAAAACATTATCAGTCTGAGTGTGGGGAGATGTAGCACTACGTTTAATTAAGTATGTTGCTTCCTTATGAGGGAGTCTTGTTAGTGGGCTCTAAATTAGAGATGGCACGATACCATTTTTCGCTTCCAATACTGATACCAAATTTAAAACCTTGAGTATTGAAGCCAATCAGAATTAACGTTTTTTCTTTTGAAACTTCTAAGCTTTAAAATGTTCTTTAAAAAAATGTTTTTAATTAAACTTCACTTACGATGGCCATATAAAAGTGTTTTTAAACAATGTGAAGAGCATACGATTTCAAAAGAGCATCAAAAATGTAAAGAAATGTGAAACAGTGTGTAAAATTTTACTGCAGTTACATCCCTTGGCCTGTTGCAGGCATCTCTCGTTTGCCACTGTTAGTGAGCAAAACTAGGCATCTGGACACATCTGTCAGACTAAAGTTATGCTTATGAACTCTCCCTCTCAAATGACTGGACTTTTTTCTGGAGTTGCTTATAAATTCTTGGGGTGCCTTATTTTATCAGTGCAAAATCAGTCTGAGCCCAAACAATCTGTGTTAAAACTCTGTAGAATTAAGGCACTGTTAACACAAAAAGTACTGAAAATAGAATCTTGACCACAGTTCTTGACCACAGATTAGAACATTGAACTAAACCTGTAAATATAGGTCCACACAGCTGACATAACAGTAATTCCCACCCATGTGCCTTGCTGAAAAGTTAGCTACTCTTTGTTATGTTAATATTACATAGTTCTCACCATGGCTTATTTTATTTTACTTCATGATATATATATATATATATTGTGCTGCATTTGGCAGATGCTCTTATCCATGTTACATGATGTAGTGTTAGGAGTCTTGCCCAAGGACTCGCATTGTTATAGTGTGGTGAACTTGCCCAGGCTGAGGATTGAACCCCAGTCTACTACATGGGAGGCAACGTTGTTATCCATTACACTATACCATCTACTCTTTCAGACTAAATTTGTTAAAAAATCAGATTCGTACATATCCATGTTTGTGTTGGCATGATATTGATTTTGGGCAGCAGATTAGTGCCGTTTCTACTAAATTGTTGGCTATTGATTAACCCTTGAAATTCAACAACTCAGGAATTAGTACCCTGTGCTGAATAACTCTGCGAAACCAAAACAGAGTGTGACTTGTCTGAGGGCGGCTTATGTGTGTTGTGATGATAGGCTTAAGTGATGTCTGCTTTTAGACAGAGATCATTTGTGCTCCTCAGTGGCTGCTTTCGTCAACTGACAACACTGTCTTACTGGACAGACAATATTATGGTCAACAGTTCAGATGCTCGGCATTTCTCAGTACTGTTTAAAAGTGTAGAGTATTTAATAATGACGTTCAAAACCTGATTTAGTATTTATTTCAGTCTGTTTTAGACCACACTCAGCTTATGAAACATTTCCCACTGGTTTAAACTGACTCAATCCAGATTTTCTACTCATTGTGTAATCAGAATACACATTGACTGATACTGCCACCTGGAGGATAGGTACAGAAACACCAGACAACTTTTTTGTGTATGTTCTTTCATCCTTTCTGAGAGCCTTAGGGTCATAGTGCTGGGTACCACTGCTTGCTCGCAGATTTGTTGTTTTTGCCTCACATGGCTGCGGTATTAGTCCTGAATAAGATACTATTTTGGCTCTATTTAAGTAATGGAACATTTTTTCTAATTTGGCAAAGTGGTTTATAATTGCATGTCTGAGTCTTTGGAGATGTTAAGCTTAATTCATTTACCCCGGAGATAAGCACTCTGCCATTTTGGCTTATTTCTGTCTCCAATACATTTGACTTTACTTACAAACAAGACATGTTAATGTGAACCAGTACAGTTAACATCGTTCATCCATTTGCTAGTTTACGGACAAAAAAAGAAGCACAATATGTGTAAATGTTTGTAAACACCTGCTCATCCAACACTTCTGAAATCAGAGGTATTAAGGAGTTTGTCTTTGCTGTTCTGAGAAGGCTTTGCAAAAGATTTTGGAACATCTATGTGAGGATTTACTTCTGTTCATTCACAAGAGCATCAGTGAGGTCAATGAGTGTTGGATGATCAGTTCTTGACCACAAACTCCACCCCAACTCATCTATTGGATGGAACTCTATCAGTGCAGAGAACATTGCTCCATTTTGGACAGGTTGTGTATCACATTTTTGTGAAGATCTTTCAGTCAAGCAGCTATGTGCAGACAAAGACTTGCAGTGTGTGCTATCAAATTTCACTTCATTGTATTCTGTTCATATTCTTCACAGTAAATTATTTGTAAATTGCAAACTGTGCTTTTTATAATGTCAAACCTGAGATGTATATGCAGAAATGTGTGTCATGTTTTTGGTAAAAGTTTATAGCTTATACGGAGGAAAATTAGAGGAAAAAAATGTTTTCTTATCCATGTCCTTATTGTTAGTGATTCTGAAAAGAGAAGAAAAAGTAACACGTTTAAAAGCTTGAAATGGAAGAAATTGCATGCCATTTCCTCAAGGTTTATTGATCTTCAGATATTTGTAGAACAGAGGTGTGTTTCACAAAGCAGCATTTCTCAATTAACAAGAAAGCTTCCAGGGACAGTTTGATGAAAAATACATTGTACACAGTAAATCTGCCAGTGTTAAATCAACACTATTAGAGTTAAATTAACACTGAGAGTGTTACATTTTGACACCCTCAGTGTTAATTTAACTCTAATAGTGTTGATTTAACACTGGCAGATTTACTATGTATACCTTTCCACTGACCCTAGATAAAGTCTATTTTGTCATGTTCTTTTATTGAAAACAGTTTTGTTCTAATGCTTAATAGGAACATTAGCCTCATAGCTCCAGTTCTAAACTGTAGAGGTAATATTTGGACGCTAAACATGTCCTGGTTACTTGACATCTAAATGGAAAATGATGTCCTGTTGAACTCTTCATTTAAACCAAACACCAGTACAGTTGAGTAGGATAAGCAGAGGACATTCCTGTGGGACAGTATGTACTTCTCTTAGGTTTATCCTTTATGTTATGCAGCTGACTGTAAATTATTTTTTGTTAAATAGCCCTCAGTATATTTTTGAGAACTCCAGTCTGTATTGAGTTTGAATTATTGTTTCCCTCTGCAAAATAATATGAACAATAATCACACAAACCTGTTCAGAATGTATGCATCTATAAACCCCTCCGATGTAATGTAATGAAGTAATGAAATGCTGTTTACAGTATCTCGCTTTGTGCTCTTTGTCCTTTCAGCTGGACCATTTCTACTGTGATTTGTATATTTAGTGAAGGCTGGAGTGGTTCAGAGCTGTACATCTTGTGCTGTAGTTTAGAATATTGTTTTTTTTCCCGTTCCACTTACTGCTGTAAATAAAATGCTTTTTGTGATACTTTTATCCATCTTTCTTTTGTTACACTTACACGGTTATAGGCATTGTGACAAAAAGTTATCGGTGTTCCAAAATGTTTGTTTCTGAATATATCACAAGTGTTATCAGTACCTCAATAACACTGAATAGCTACACATAGCAAAGTTAGACATCTCAGGACAGGACAACAACCGTCATAAATATGGAGGAATCAGATCTGTGACACCTGAATTAACCCTCCTATTCCCTTCAAATTTACTAACATCGTTTATCTTTGGATCAATTTGACCCCAGTAATTTAATCATCCAGAAAAGTATTATAATTAAAATTGTTACCCAAGTTTATGTCACATATTGTCACAGAATTCTCTAAATATGATTTCTGGGTGAGCCATTTATTTAAGTACAATTATTCAAGTACAATTATTCAAATTCTCCACTCCTGGTTGAAACTAGTGAGATTTCATTAATGATTTTTCAGTCTGGATGTTTCAGGAATTCTGTATTGAGCACACAAACCCCAATTCTAGAAATGTTGGGACACTTCCTATAAATGCAACAAAAACTGAAATTTCTTAATCCAGTTGAACCTTAACAAAAGGGCGCAAAGAAAATATTTTCATTATTTTCAGTCATTAACTTAATTATATTTGATAAATATAAAAATAATGTGTGTAACACAGTCAAAAAAGGTTGAAGGAGGTAAGGAGTAAGACTGAAAATGGTTATACAAGTAACTTATACAAGTTGTTCTGGACCACTGTTCAGATTCCACAATTAGCAGTTTACCTGGCAACAGGTGATGTCATTTAGATTGAAAATAAAAGGAGCATCCACCTAAGGCTTAGTCTTTATAAGCAAGAATTGGCCATAGGTTACCCACTTCAAACACTTCAGTTCTCAGCACAAGATGGTAATGAATTCAGGTTTTTCACCATCTACAGTTTATATTAAAAGATTCAGAGAGTCAGTGGAAATCTCTGGCCAAGGGCAGAAAGCACTGCTGAATATGCATGACCATCAAGCCCTCAAGGTGATGTTTGAGAAACCAGCATGCCACAATGGACATAGACACATGAGCTCAGGTGTACTTTGGAAAAGTATCTAACACAGTCCATTACTACATCAAAAAATTCAGTCTGAAACTAGTGTAATGCAAAGAGAAAGCTGTATATTGGTTTTTCACAAAAACACCAGTGGTCCATCTGTGCTCAAAGTGATCTGAGATGGCTTAATTGTGGAGATGGGTTCTGTGGTCATTTCAGCTTGTTTTTGGGGGAATACCTGACATTCGATTCTACCAAATTTTATAAAGAGCATCCACACTGTTACCAATGAAAAGTATAAAAAATCTGAATCTATGATGGGGTGCATCAGTGCCCACTGCATGGGTGGTCTATGTGAAGGTACCACTGATGCAGAGGCATATATTGGTATTTTGCAGATATGTATGCTGCCCTCAAGGCATCTTTCCCAGGAATTTCATATCTAATTCAGCAGGACTATGCCAGGTCTCATTGTGCATGAGTTACAACAGTGTGGCTTCATACACATAGAGTGTGTGCGCTTGTCAAACCTGCCTGAAGTCCAGATCTGCCTCCTGCTGAAAATGTCTGTAGCATCATGTAGAGGAGAATCAGACAACAGTGACCATAGACTGCTGAGCAGCTTAAACACAAAGACTGGGCAAAAATTCCACTTGCAACACTGCAATAAGTAGTATCTTCAGTTCCCAAACAATTCAGCTTAATAAAAAAAAATATTATGTGACCCAGTGGTAAACATGCCTCAATCCCATTTTTAGTGTATTGCAGGCATAAATTTTTTTAATGTGTTTATATTTAACAAATAAAGATAAGGGTGTGTGTGTGTGCACCCAGCAATGGATTGACACCCTGTCCTGGGCTTAGTTGGGATAGTGTAATGCCCTGCCCTGTGTCCAGTGAGAGGGTAGGGGACTAACCATGACCCTGATAAGGATTAAGTGGATGGGATAATTGATGGATAGATGAAATAAAATAAGTTCATAATTTAAAATAAGAATATTTTTATGGCATCCTGTATAAAGTGTCCTAACTTTTCTGGAAATGTTTTTTTGCATTTTAAACATGGCAGCCTATGGAGCATAAACTGATTCATTCAGGAACTATAAAACATAATCCACATTTAATTTTATATATGTTGTATTTTTTAAATATCAACCTAATAAATAATATTAGTGACTGCTCCTTTAAATGCTACACCTGCGCTTATTTAACTCTTTGACCACTGAGTGGCGCTGTTGCGTCATCAGTACACGACCGTAGAGCTGAAGCGCTTGAAAGCGGTGGGCGGGAGGAAAAGCACGCTCGTCTCTCCTCACTGTTTGTTTTCTACCCGTTTTCTGACGAGCCTCAAGGATTGGCTAAAAATCAGCGCACAGAAAATAAACTAACAAGCCTATAGTCCCCGCAGCAGGCGACAAACTAGCAGTGGCCAACAACACAACACAAACAAAAGCTGCGATGACTTGTGGGAATGAGGGTGAAAAAAATTAAAAACTGCTAACCAGTAATACCTCAGTCGCTGAAGACACTTCCAGCCAATCGTAGCGCATGTGGGCGTGGCTTGTCGGAATACAGGTGGGAGGGTGGCAATCATGAATAAATAAATAAATAAACAGCGCCTCGCAGCATCGCGCGACTGGATTTTCCCTTGTCATCCCTGTGCGCGAGAGAGAGAGAGAGAGAGAGAGAGAGAGAGAGAGAGAGAGAGAGAGAGAGAAAAAAAAGCCTTTAAAGGGAAGCTGGGTATCTTGAAGGTAAGTAAGCTGTTTGTGATTAGATTACACGCCGCTGCTTGTGTGAAGTAGCTCAGTGCTGTTCACGAGGCTACTGAATGGTTTGCTGATCCAGTCCTGCTGCACGCGCTCGCGCATGCTTGAATGCGCTCGTGCTGTAATTCTTTGTTCCCTGAAGAAACATCAGGCTGGACTGGTCAGGTTGGCCGCGGAACAAAAGAGGTGGGTGTGCTGGTGTGCGAGGAAGCCCCCTTAAACTGCTGTCTTAACTTTTCTCTTGTTTGTTTAATTGTTTTAGGGGTGCATATTGTGCATGACACGTTGTGTATTTGTGTGCTCTGTGGAAGTTGATGCTGCGTCTATAAGGAATGTTTACATATGACAAGACTGTAATAGCTCTGGAAAAATATAAATATCACTGCACACTGGTTTTACTGTGTATGGGGATGTGTTATAGATTTTCTACAAAATTCAAAATCCAAGTACTGTCACTGAGCAGAAAATGACAGCTGGCCAAAAATAAATACAATGCAAACCTTAAATAATGAAAGCACAACAGAAAGCAGTGTTTAGTTGGAACAATGTGCTCTCCATCATTAGTGCTGTGACTTTATGCCACTCCTGGTGCAACAATTCAAGCAGCTTTGTTTGATGGCTTGTAACCATCCATCTTCTTCTTGATAACATCTGGACAGTTGATCAGGTCTTTCCAGAGCTGTGTATGCTGGTGTGCGCTTACTCTGGATGGGGTGAGGATAGGATGAGGTGATAAGAGGGAAACCAGTAACGATTGAGCCGTCATCATGCAGTAGGTTCCTCCTGATATTCTAACACTTAAAAGGTTTAGACACCCACCGTGGCACCTTGGGCTGCTGGATAAAGATGCATAAGCGTTCTGCTGAATCCTCTATCCACTTTGAGCTGTGCAGTCTCTGTGGGACTGTATGAAAGAGAGAGCCTCAGGCCATGGCTTAGAGCAGACTGCTTCGACCTGGTAATGAACCTGAGGCTTGAGGAGCTCAGGTGCGTCCCATGCAAGTACACTATTAAAACTAAAGGTTCTTGGCTTGAGTGGTTCAAGAAATAGCATCTACTTCAGAGGTGGAGATTTGGGGATGAAGGTCAGCACATGTACGAGGGTCTTTGCTTTAACATACCAACAAAGCATAGTAATTAACAGCTGAATCTGGTGTGCATATTACATTTAATAGTAACCTAGAGGTTATTTTTTATTCCTGGTGGTTCATAAAGGGCTCATATCTACTTTTTTGTTTGTATGGATGGATGGATATTTTTTATAAGGTCCACTTGTGATGCTTGTCTTATTTAATGTGATTATATATATTACATATTATTGCTCTGTACCACTTACTGGATTTGCCATTCCTTTCTGGCATAAATGGCCTATGGGGCACAACAGATATGTCATTGGGAGGCACTCTGTTGAACATCCCACAAAGTTAGTGGTTTCTGAGATGCTACCACCCTTGACCCTGTACCTTATTATCATGCCCTCTTGGACATCTGTCCTTTGCCCATGATGATTGTTTTGCACTCTGCTACAACTGACTGGTGTGCTCACTTATTTATACATGCAGCAAACCCTGTCATGTGACATTCAAATCAGGGATGGTCATAATATGCAATATTACTATTCTCTTTCCAGTCTCTCTTTTTTGTGCCTTGAAAACTGATGGTTTATAAATGAACTGTTCTGATTCACTAAAGCAGTCCATACTGAAGTACTCATTTTAACATCAACATGAATGCTTGGGCTAGACTGCTGTGGGCTGAATAGACAGGTACATGTTAACCTACAAAAATAGATAGATGCACTGTGTGAATTGGGAAGTGAATGTCTTGAAACTCTTATTTGCAAGTGAGATGAATTTTTCCAGTATGAATCCTTTAAGAATGTTGTGTATAAATATGCCTCTTTTATGACATTGCTTTAAAGTATCAGTTTTTAAAGGTGTACAGTCAGTTTCCCTCTGTGTGGTGCCACCTTTTTCTTATTGTGCTGTTTTTTTGTGGTTACTGGATATGTCAATAATGTCAAGATCTCGGACCATCAGTTCAGCAATTTCTCCCAAGACTTTCTGCTGAAGGAGAGAAGCTGTGGTGATGGAGAGGAAGAGGAAGTTGTCAAGAAGATAAGGGTACAGTGAATCATGCTAATGATCATGTAAGATTATAAAGGCTTTGCTCCACATTCACCTTCTGATCCAGCTGCCAGTTAGTGGGATCCACTGTATAGTGTCTGTACATCATGGACCAGAATGGAGATGTCCTTGAATGTGTCAAGACAAGGCTGCATTATTGCTTGTTGGGGTTTTTTGAGGTCAGCTTTCACACTAGGGATGAGCAGATCAATACCAATATGTCAATACGTCCAATCCTGACAGCTGATATTTCCCACTGAGAACTGATCTTCCTGAAAATGTATATATTATCATTATAGAATCATCATCTTTGATTTATTCAATGACACTTTGTAAGAGAAGGAAATAATTTCACTTTAATAGATGGAAATGGCCTATTCATGGTTCAACTTGGAACATTGGTCCATTCATGATGGAAATATAAAAAGCAGATAAATTGCATTTTATATATATATATATATATCCTTTTCTCATGTGGTCTTCGACTGCAGATTTTTGCAGATATTGGATTCATTTGTATATGCAAATATACTCAGATTCTGATCACATGTGTCATTGATATGCATCCTGGATAAGGACAAGGAATTTGAAGACCATTGATGGTAGGTACTGATCACTGTTGATGGAAAGCACACTAGGAGTTTTGCTTGGATATGTTCTGACCCAGTCTTGCTGTAATGGTTTCATGTCATGTCACACGCTGTCATCGCTTCGCGATGGTAGGCTGCACAGACGAGTCACTTCTCTCCAATGCCATCTGTCTCTGGTTGCTTGTAGCAGGCTAGCACCTGATAATCCAGTCCATGTCTTGATGTTGTACATACAGTCTATTCTTGGTCTTCCACGTCTTCTGACTCCCTCCACAAGTCCAGTCATAACACTTCCTTCAATGCTCTCATGTGCTGCCTCATCACATGACCAAAGTAACCTAACTTGCGGGATTTAACGTGCATCAGTAACTCCTTTTGAGTTCTAGCATCTCATAGACTTGCTCAGTGGTCATCATCTTCATCCATGAGATCTTCAGCAACTTCCTGATGCACTTGTTCTCAAACGCCTGAATACGTCTTTCTTCCTCTTTCTTCAGTGTCCAGGCTTCACATCCATATGTAGCTACTGGCCAGACCAAGGCTTTCATCAGTCTTAGTTTGGTGTTGGTGCTAATTGACTTGCTTTTCCACATCTTTGTCAATTTGACCATCACCAACACTCAAGTCAGGGCGCCGAGTGTCTCAGCAGGCTAAGACTCTGACACTATGACCAGAGGATCGTGAGTTCGGATCCCAGTCATGCTGTTTGCCATCAACAGCCGGGGCTCAAGAGAGCAAAAATTGGCAGTGCTCTCTCTGGGTGGGTATATGG
>BRDA01000542.1:88027-102515 GCA_036984385.1 Crenuchus spilurus
TGTGGCTAGAGGCTGCACACCACTGTTTTACTGCATGGATGGGTTAAATGTGGAGGTCAAATTCACTTGTGTGTAAGCACATAGGCCAATGAGTATTACTGTTTTGACTGATACATTATACACTTGGGACTTCCATCATGTCAGTCTCACTACTGTTGGTCCTGTGGTGGTCCCTTTTAGAGGTCTGTTCCCTGACAATATAAATGATGCATTTTGGGTTGGACTTTTCATTTTCATTTTGGATGCTTTTCAGGTCCGGATTGTATGCCTTAAGTTTTAGTTGCATTCGTGCATTTGGAATAGCTCAGAGGTTTGAAAGAAACCAGGAGTGAACTTCAGTAGTAATCACTCGCAATCACACCATGATGAGAGAGATCTTTTGGGTTGGTGGAAAGATTTCTCCTGTGTTCACTAAACTCACAGTTAATCAGAGGAGGGTGGATGCTGTTTTCTTCCAGGAGCAATCAACACAGACTGATTTATAAAATGTAAAATAGTATATTGGAGATAAAATTGAAAATACTTTTCTGCGTTTATGCCAGCAGTTTATGCCAGATAGATGGATGGATGGGTAGAACTTGTCATTGCATAATGCAGAGCAATGAAATGAATTTTAGCACCCAAAAGCAGTGGACATAGTAGCAAGAGTGCAAAAATAACATAAAGAGTTATAAATAACAAGGCTATGATAATGGAAAATGCAAAGGTTAATGATTATGTACAATGTACAGTGTGTATAAAGATTAAGTATATAATTAAACTAAGACTAGTACAATATTGAGCCTATTGAGGATCTTAGTTTAATTATATAAAACCATATAATTATAAAAATTATAAATGATATAAAAACATTATAAAAATATAAAAATTTCATATACTTACATGAAATCCAAATGCACCGTATTTTTTTATCCTCGTCCTCTGAGAAAATTACAGGCTGAATTACCTACTTACTTGTCAGATCATTTTAGTCCCATCTATAAGAAAATCTCTGTGATGTTCTTGAGAGACACTGTCTCGTTTTGGGGAAAAAAAGATTTTTGGTTGCTCCTACTAGCTGTATTTAGTCTTTTAACACGTGTAACCACCAAAAACCTTCACCAATCACAAAAAAAATATTAAAGCTTTTGAAGAGTCACTTAATAATCTGCTTGGTCTGAATGGAGCATAATGTAGAGGTAAAATAAACTAAAATCCATAAGAAAGGTGAGATACCTTTTTACACAATAATAACAGACTTGTATAACAGAGTGATTATAAGCACAGGCACAGGTATGATTATCATATTATCATGTAACACAGACATTCGTAACCTCCCAGAAACTCACTCCTGTGGTTAACGTACACTACCAGTCAAACGTTTTGAAAATGATTCAGTTTAATGTCTCATTGCTCTCTGAAATTAAAACACAGGAGTTAAAAAAAAAACAAAAAAACAAATGGAATCAACTTGTAGACCAAAATGTGTCTAAACTTTGTACTCAAAGTAGCACCTTTGTCAGATATAACAGCTGAACATACTCGTGACATTCTTTCTACAATAGACATCAAATATTCTTCAGACAGTTCTTCACAAATCTGCTGCAGAAGTTCACATAAATGTTGGCACTTACAGGTTTACTTTGCTTTTCACTTCATCCCAAATCAGCTGGATGGGGTTTAAGTCTGGAGTCTGTGCTGCCACTCCATGTTTTCAAGCTGACCATCTTGTTCTTTTGTCCTGAGGTAGTTCTGGCAGAGCTTGGACTTATATTTTGGGTCATTATCTCTTCTAAAACTTTTGACCGATAGTGTATTTTCAAATAGAATTTTTAAAAAACATATAATGTAGTTTAACTATGGGTGCAGAACAATTACATAAGACTGCATGTTGATAAATGAGTTATCTCTTTTTAATATTTTTACTCCCTCATACCTAAAATTCTCTTAAGCTTTTATCTCATACAACAGATATTTTACAGATTATTTCAGTCTTTTTGCAAATATTTCATGTTGTAAAGTTCCTGCAGCTATTGGTCTGTCTAACAAAATATTGATTGTTTTTGACTATCACCTTTTTTAAGTGACAGAGAGGAAATAGGCTGATGCTTTACTCCTTTTCCTGTATCCATCTTCTTGTATGGATAAATTTTTCCTCCATATGTTCTGCTTCTTTTCCATCCTTTCTCTTTTCTAAGTATATAACAGTTTCTATATGGAAATAAGCATGCCGGACAAAAAATTTAGTCACCAGTGACTGAAACATTCCTAATAGCATGTAATACCACAAGCATGAATTACAGATGTGATTTGGCATGGACTGGACAAGTTTCTGGATGTAGGTGGCATTATTGTTCAGTCATTTGCATCAAAGATTTGCGTATTTCAGACAGATCTCATGGATGCCTTCTCTGGTGTTTTACTCAATCTTCCAGCTAGTCCCACATATTTTTAAGAGGATTCAAAGATGAATATTTTGCAGGCCAGTCCACATATGTGAAAACTCCTGAATGTTTATTATGCCAATCATTCACGTCTTCAGCCCTGTGAACATGAGAATTATCATGTAGGATTACAGGGGAGATGACTAATATTATGTTCCTCAGTAAGATGATGTGCAAAGTCAATATCTGGTTGTCTACAGCTCTGAGTTGGCATTGTGGTCAACTTGACTGTCACCTCAACCAGAAAAAGGAGTCAAGATTAACACATAAAATGTCAAAAGGAAGAATGAACTTGAAATTGAAAGTTGCATCAAGATATATTGTTACATACCTGTTTTGCTGTTCTTTATGATCTTCACTGTGCTCTATATGTGTTTATCTGTTTCAGTGCTGTAGTATAGTTTAAATAGAAATAAATAGTTTTATTTCTCTTTGTCTGCTGCATTATGAGGTGTAAATCTCACAACTTTCACAACATCACACTACTTTACTTTGATTACAAATCTTTACATAATTCAGTGATTCATAAACTTTCTGTTTCTATGACAGTTTGACTATTTTATACCATTGTTAAAAATGCACTGAAAACACATCAGTCAATGCACCTTATAGCATTACAGACATTGCAAATACTTGGAATGATACACTAAGAAGTAAAATGTAATTATATCTCAAAACTATGCAGATATTATAATCAAACCATACTTGATTCAACAATGCATCTTCACCCTTCTGTTTGCTTTATCTCCATGTCTGTTCTACTTCCCTGTTCTGAGGTGAGAACAAGGTGTTAGAGAGGAAAAAGATGGGGTGGGTGGAGGGTGGGAAGTGCGGAGGGGAGTGATGTAATTACAAGCTGTGCTGATGTGTTTTATCTGTGGCAGAGAGGGTGGTGAGCACAAGCTTACAACAAATTCAGGACAGCCCCTTTGGGACGTGTTCTTCAGCATGAGATTGGATAATTGTTGCTGAAATTTTGTTGCAACTTTTTGCCTTCGTGGTTTTTGCGGCTGATCAAACAGCATGTCTTCTTATTACTTGGCTGCAGAATGTTTGGAGTACATATAATATCTACAGTCTCAAAGTGTATTTAGTAAGATTGCAGCAATTTCTATACAGAATGGAAAATTTGAGGGGAAAAATTTACATTTGCTAGAATTGGAGAAACACAGTCTCTTCTAGGGGACTTTCATTCATTAATCTTCTATGAAAACCAATGGAAATAATCAGCACTATCCTATCTAAATTATAGGGATTGTATTTTTTATTTTTTATTTTTTACATTTTTTAGAGGACATACATTCATCTAGTCTATAATTAGAGCTCACATTCATGCAAAAATGCTCCAGAAGTCTTGATTTCAATGCAAAATACAAAATACAAAATTCAATTGTTTTTGTTTGTCTACAGTGCATTGCATATTACCCATTTGAGCTCTCATTGGGTTGATTTATTTGCACAATGTGAATATATACCCCCTTACAACACACCTGAGTAAGGATCACACATATTCCAACAGTCAATTAGGAAGATAAATAACACTGTAGCCTGACTAGCCAGTAAAAAAGTCTGTGAATAGAAAGACAGAGGTGTCTGCTGTTCATATGAAGCAAACTTCTGTAGCAAAAACTACACCCAGCCACCTGTAGGGCATATGGATGGGCCTTTAGCATTCTGTCAAACCAGCAGCTACCCCTTTGGCACTCGTTTCTATGAATCATTGCATCCTAGGTTGTGTGCAGAATAATTGAACTGCCTGGTTGTCTTTGAAGCGGCCAAGTAAATAGGCTGCCAAAGTTTCAGTTCTCTTGACTAAATTAAGTTAGCTGAATTCTGAATGTTATGTTTTCAGGCACAGTAGATTCACTGACTGAAGTGAAGAGTGTTATTCACAAATGGAGCACTTTGCATTTGAATGACTGATACAGTCTTAGCAGCAGGACCTGTTTTAGCTAACATTAGCCATTAGCTAACTAGCTGAATGTTGTTCTTAACAAGGCTGGGAAATATTGTTTTAAAGACTGTTATTGCCCTGACTGATGTTTGAGGGCATTAAAACACAAATAAAAGTACTTTCCAAGACAAATATCATTTTCAGTAGTGATGATATCTCAGGAAAAGCTGCAGTTATTAGCAAATATTACCCACTCTGTTGTCAGCTAGCTGAATTAGCCATAAGTTATCCTAATGAATAATTACAAAAGAGAGTAAGAATGTGATGTTTTATTTAAATGGTAGTGACATTTAGATTAGATTTTAGTGCAGAAGTTAAATTCATATTACGGTTATCACCAAGGGCATTCTTACAACTGGTTGTTTAGGGCTCAATTCCTGATTGTTGTGATACCAGTCCCGAGTGTGTTTGAATGTGAAAGTAAAGAGTTTGTGTGTTGTCCCACAGGATTGACTTATGTTTGCCATGTTGTTCTTCAACAGATTTGATGCAACAAATTCACTGTTGATGACATTAGCCAAGGCCCCAATGTCGTTACATCTTAACAATGCCCTTGTTTATAGCATTATATCAATTATAATTTTGCCAGTTCATTTATGACTGCAGTGCAACAAATAATGGCCACCCCATTTATGATTTGCACAAAAGAGCAGTGTGCAGTGATTCATTACGGATGTGTTAGTACATCTGCCAACAGAATTTTGAGAGTTAATCTAAGGTAGGTGAAAGTTTATTATAAAGAATCATTACTGGTCATGAGACATGGATTGATCACTATGAGTCTTCAAATAAAAATCAGAGTATGAAATGGAAACATCCTCAATCACCCTCCAAGAAAAAGGTCAAAAAGTCAACCATCAGCTGGATAACGGATTCATACAGTTTTGTGGATCCCCCGAAAGAAGTCATAGTGATGAGGTAGCAGGGCAAAAGTCCTGAATGTGTTTAGCTGCATAACTGGCTCTTGACCAGTTAATGCTGCTTTCTGCATTTCAGTGAGATTCTTGTATTATACAGTTTGGTACATGATTATGAGGTCTATGAGAAAATGAAGAATTGTGCATAGTGGACTTATTGTCAAGGACTTATGCCTCTTAACCATAATGTTGGTAGCCACAATTCTTCTTTCTGGAACGAATATCCCATCTATGATAGTATACATTGTTCAAATTAACATACAACAGTATTTGACTGAGTTCATGTCAGTGTTCTAGAGAAAAACATGCTATGCATAATTTGGTGAAGGAACTCAGCAACTGCCCAGTACCTTCCAGTTTCCACATGTGTATATCAATCAAAAGGTTTTTCTATTTTTTAACATAGAGGAAATCATTAAAATCATGTGTTGGAAGACACATTTAAGTTGAGTATTATTTTACCAAAAAGGTTGCTTTTTAAAAGGATTAGCATTGAATAGTTTCATTATGTACAGTATAATTGTATTTAGTGTATGGACTTCAGATCAGTGATGTTTTATAAAAACTGCAAATGACCTTTTACTCTTTGCTAGGAACAAATTGCAGATCTTCAGTGCTAGAGAAGGTTGGTGTTATCACTCAGCATGAAAGCACAATATCTCTGTCTGTTAACAATGAAAAGCTGTGAGGACTATGGATTTGAGCATAGATTCCATTACAGTGAAATACTAAGTGTGCAGTGAGTCATGGGATGTGTGAGGAAGTCACTTAAGGGTAGAATGAAGCCAGACACACTAACTGTCAAGCAAACCAATCATGTCCCTGTCATCCTTCTCAACTGAGGGCTGATGATATGCTCTGAGATGTAATGCTGTAGAACATGACCTGAGTTTTCAAGCCCCAACCTGACATAAGTTGAAGGTCAATAGCAAGATGACACTTTTTTTTGTCAGTGTTGCTCATGAAAAGCCTTTGACCTGAATGATTCTTCTAAAACCTGTGTGGTTTCAGTGATTGACATATAAAGCTTTGTTTGACTCATTGAGTATCAAATGGAATTCATGTCACAATCTCAAGGCAAGAGTATGGAAAAAAATATGGCTAGGCAGTTATTGTGTCTGGACCTTACTATCCCTTCTAGTTAGCTGTGATTGAAGTATTTATCTCCAAATCACAGCTTGCTAATGTTGGAGCAAACAGTGATTGGTAATAATGTCGGATATTTTGCCCATTTCTTGAAAATGTAATGTGACCAAGACAGTGTTGTTTGTTTTATTTTTCCCAGATTCTCACAATTTGTAGATTAAATAAAAGCACAGATAAGATATATCAGACTCATGGTATGGCCAAACAAATGTAACTTACAAGCTGGATTAGCATGTTATTTACATCACATGTTCTGCAAAAGCTTTTAATAAAATTGAAAGCTTATTACAAGCCAGTATCGTTTGCAAAAACAAAATCTGCTGAAATAAAAAGAAGTAATTGCCCAGTAAATCATTCCCTACTGTCAGATTAAAATAAAGTATTGTTTTTCTTTTTCTACATGATTTGGAACAAAAAAGCATAGTCTTTGTAGTCTACATGTCCAAATGTTTGTGGACACACATTCTAATTAATGAATTTAACTATTATTAGTTATGCTTCTGACACAGATGTGCACATGCAGACACACAAGTTGTCTAATCCCTGTAGAGAAGTATTGTTCAATAGAATACGACTCTCTGGTGAGGATAAACATGAACTTATTGGCACCATTATTATGTCTAATGAAAGGTGTGGGCTAGAGGAATATAAAGCCTCTGAGCTGTGGAGCAGTGGAACTTTGTTCTCTGGAATGATGGTGCTCTATCCAGTACCTTTGGGGTGAGTTGGGGATGAAGTGGTAGTGGTGATAGTCCAACATCCTGACCTCACTAACACTCTTGTTGCTGAATGCAATCAAATCCTCACAGCAGTGCTATAAAATCTAGTAGAAAGCTTCCCCTGGACAGTGGAGACAGTTACTCCAGCAAAAGCAAGATAAACTCTTTTAATACTCTTGATTTTGGGAGAAGTAATGAGTGAGGTGTCCCAGTGCTTCTGGTAATGTAGTATATTATGTGGGTATTTCATGATGAATGGAATTTATTTTTTATCTTGCGCATTGCAAAGCAATATACTGTTATTTGATTTATATTCTTCTTCTTCTGTTTCTTTATCTTCTTCTTCCGCCATTTTTTTTGTCCCACTTCTTGTACCACAGTTTTTGAGATATAGACACCGTTCCAACTCCAGATTGTTCATTCCGATTTCATGATCCAGGCTTATATACAGAATTTTGATCAGACTCACAGTTTTCCTAAAAACTTTGTTATTGTTGGAATTTTGGTCCCATTGGAATCCATTCAAATGTGTCCCTAAACTTTTGTCTCATCATTTGAAATGCCTTTAGAAGACACAGTTTTTGAGCTAGAAACACCAAATTTGGAAATATTGTAGATCTAATAGCATAGATTTAGGATTTTCCTTTTAGGCCAAATCCGACATTTAGATTTTGTACAATTCCTGTATAATTTTTCCCCATAGATATGAATGGCAGAATGTTCTTAATGACTTTGACCTTTAAATCATACCTGCCAGAATCTCACACAACAGGAGCCACAGTGCACAGCACCTCATTACAGCCTGTAAAGCAGTATTATAACACCAGCAACACCATAGCAAAAACCTCTGGTAGCATTGCGACACCTTAGCAACCACTTACCAACACCATAGCAACCACCTGAAATACCATATCAACCGCCTGAAATACCATAGCAACCACCTGGCAACACCTTAGCAACCACCCTGTTTACTATAGCATCACCTTAAAAACCACCTGGGATATCTTAGCATGTGAGCCATGTTAGCTGCTCAACATCCTGCGTTTCCTTCAGAAAATACACTTTTCTAGTTTTACTTATTATTTTTGCTTTCTATAGCAGTTACAGCAGTTTTTATAATTATTAAGACAGCAAACATTTAAAAGAATTTGATATTAGTATAATAATGTTGACATGTTAGCATGTAATCCACATGTGCACATGTGTCTTTACATTTGTCTTTTTGACTGAATACATTTTGACTGAATGCACTGTTAGAGTACAGCTTTTTGACTTCTATGTGCTGCAGCATCAATATGCTTGTGGTCGAGATCATTTCCCACTTAAATGACTTTATTATGGATTATTCTGCCAGTGTCCCCAGTCTCTATTGGCTTATTTTCTCTGATTTGCAGGAGTGTGCTTAGCCTATATTTGGCCCTCTGGTCAATTAGATGGATGAGTCAGTGGGTGTATTTGTGTAGATCCAGCTTTCTGCCATGTTACTGCAGCTTCTTAATTAATCAACCCACTGACATAAATAGTGAAGCTGTGTAGAAGTGAAAATCGTTCACGCTTCCTTTCAGGACATCATTCTTTTTCGCTGCACAGCTTACAAATCTGTTCCATGCTGAGTTCTGTTATAACCCACCTAAGCCTCAGCCCACCCACTCTGTCAGCATGACCAGCACATGGTTTAAGACCCCTGCAGGGAAAATGTTACTGTCCTTGCTTGGTGTTTCTCTTGTTCATGAGAAATCTACTCTACATTGTTCATTCTATGGTACATATTATTGTGATTACAGCCTGAAAACTGGGGTCAATCTAAGTTTTATCATAGTTTAAATTTCATTTTGATTAATCTTTTTGGTTTTGTTCTGTGTCTTCCTAACCTCACCGCCACCCCCGCTGCTGTCTGCTGTTTTCCCCCTGTGAGCAGTGAGCTCTATCATAAAGCCTTTCTCACTGTTATTTGCCTTTCTTTTGCTGTTCTTCTTTTTGTCCTACTCTAAACCCAGAGGGAGATCTCAGCACACAAGGAAATGTTCACTCTATGCCTTCTCTGTGCTTTTTCCTCCCTCAGATGCTACTATGCAGTTCATCAATCTTCATTTATTATAATTGCCTTCTCCGTTCTGCCATATATAACACTCTTGGATATCTGAAAATTTAATTACTATTAATCAAGAGATACTGCCATCTGTTATTAAGTGCAAAGCCAAAAGCTTCTCTGGATTGAAAAGCTATTTAATTTCAAAGCTCTTCACCATCACTTTCATTTCACAGACTTTAGAAAACCAGAATCAATTGGATACAAGAGACCTGAATGAATGAAATGAAATATATAACCAGGGCCAAGCTTACTATTAGACCTAAACTGGATTAAAGTGTGGAAATTGAAACCCATTACACAAAATAGCATAATTAAGGCCAAACTAAATGCCATAATTTTTTAGTGGTGTTTGTTTTCATTGCTATTCTTCAGGAAGGAATCATCACAGGCTGTCATGCTATATGGCTCAATAACAATGGGCCTCATTTACCAAAGATGTACCAAACCATCTGCATTTGTACTTTTTATACAATTGCAAGTCGCTTTGGATAAAAGCGTCCGCTAAATGCAATGTAATGTAAAGACTTTCTCTTAATTTTGTTCTTAAATGTTAATGTAGTTAAATTGTATGATATTATACAACTGGAAAACTTAAGGAAACTCATCAACCAAAAGAAAAAATGTCAGCAGTCTAATGCATAAATGTGGGTATAGATTCTGCTCAAAGAACAAATTCCAAGTAGGAAAACATTGAAGAATGTCAGAATCTTCTTGAAAACTGCGTAAGTGGGTTTTAAGAAGAATTTCCTTCTTAAGAATAGTTGTGAATGAGGCCCATTGATTTTTCATGTATATTAAAATTCTAGACTGAAGTTATCTACAACAAAACGGTGTCACATCTTAAACTATGTTTGTGCCAATCCTGCATTACATCATGTTTTACATAACCATAGTTGCTTTGCTAGCCAATTACCAAAGAGTGATGCTGTGTTCTGTATAATGCTGTTGAAAGGCATTCAGACTGGTTTAGAGGAGGTCTTGCATCAATAAACAAGAAAACTGTCCAAGAAACCAAATAGGGTTTTATTTTGACTTTTAGAAATGTATATTACTCATGCATAGATCCTTATCTTCATGGTGGAGATTAAATAATCCCTCAAGGGTAAATCTCAGTAAGCTTCTTCTGCTATTGATGCATTTGTGTATAGTTTCCTCACATATGAATGTTTTTTTTTTCTCTCTGTCTGTTCAGGCATGATTAGGCATGAGGATTGGTGAAGGCTTTTCTGCTAACATGACATCATCAAGCACACCGTCCAGCTAAAAAGAAAAAAGAACTTAAGGCTTACTCTCAGGAATGAGAAGATGTGAGATTAGATTTTAAGTTTTTGCTCCACAGCTGCACTGAAAGCCCTGCAGGCCCTGAGGGGGAAGAACCCTTTAATGGATCCAGCAGCGCTGGGGAGCTGTTGAGAGAGAACCTTGGATTTGTACAACATGAGTGTGCAAGAGGAAGTAAGGGGCCCACGAGACGGTCTGCACAAGGAAATAAAGAACAACAACAAGCCGCCTTTTCTCCCTCCTGACGGAGATGCCAATGCCAACCAAATCCCCATGGAGGAAAGCCACACCGAGGATGACAGCACTGTCCCCTCCCTGCTGTGTCACAGTAGTGCCCAGGAAAGGATTATCATTTGGGGCACACATGCCCGCAGCGTGGACCCAGAGCTGGAGGAGTTTGAATTATTAGAGTGTCAGGAGCTGGAATCATTTCTGATTCAGGGACAACAGGGAGATCACAATACACGCAAAGCAGGAGAAAAGAAGAGCTTATCTCGGAGGCAGTCAGGTCCTGCATCCTCTGGCCCTGCCAGGGACTCTCCCAGGACAGACCAAAATGCCAACCACAGTAGAGAAATGGATGTAGATCAGACCGCTCAGCCCCTAGACCTCAGGACATCTGTCTCTCGGTCTGGTCAAAGGAGGAGTCTTAGAGAGGCACGCAGCGGTTCAGAGAATAATGTCTTCGTCTCCACCTTCTCAGCAGTCAGCAGCCTCAGTGGAAGCTTGGCTAGCGCCCTTGACAGTGCAGGACGTGTCCAGCCACCTCCTTCTCTACCCATCAAGCCTACCTCAGACAAATGCAGAATCCAGCAGAAAGCCACACAGCAATCCCTCATCCTCCCCACTCGAAACAGGGAGCAGCCCAGGTATGTGGACCAAAACCACAATTCCACAGCACTGCCTCAGGAACCTCGAAGATCAAGCACTGAGAATTGTGACTATTCAGCAGACAGACAAGGTCGAGATTCAGACAAGGAACAAAGCAGACAAGAGAATGGTCTGTCCTTGAAATTCCAGAGAAACCTTGAAAGAGTGCCACCTTCTCGCAGGCAGCTTGTGCATCCACTCTCACCAGAGACAGAGCAAAGGCTAACCTCAGGACATTTAGGACATACAGAGGCCACCCAAGAATTCCACTCAGCAGATAACACAAGTCCTAAAGCCAGAAACCATCAGGCTGACATCAAGGAGCCACCAGAGATCAACAGCAATGTCCTGTCTCTCAGCTCAGGTTCAGGAATCCAACCCAGCCAGACTTACACCAAATCCAGCTCCATTCTCGGGAGGCAGGGATCTGCAGAGCAGGCCACTGGCCCCCTGGACAGGAAGAACCACTTCAGCCGCAGAGCTTACAGCAGTCCTACCAGACCTTCTACACCTCCTTCTCCCAAGACCACAGGATCTCCTCAGAGACGCCCTCCAATGTCACCTGTGAGGACCAGAGTGCCCGCTCGAGCTCCTCAGCTAGGATGTGGTGCTTCTCAAGGGTACAGTTCTGGCCTAAGACCTCCAGTCAAAACCAACATCAACACAAATGTTCAAAACACTGCATCCCAGCCAGGCTTTATTGAGACGTCTCCACCCAAGTGCCCTCCAAAGCCCAAAAGTGTTCGCCCCAAAATCATCACCTACATACGTAAAAGCCCACAGGTGAAGCCCCAGGCCCTTGAAGGTACCTATGAAGTCTCCTCACTACCATCCCGGCTTTCAGCCAGCACCTCTTCTCCAAATTCCAAACCAGCAATGGCCAGGGAGTCAAACGGAGTTCCAGTGCTGAGTGCCTCCAACCTACTCTATGACAAGTATCGCCAGGAGCTACAGAAGGCTCGGCTTTTATCTCCTGGGTTGATGGTGTCGGGGATAAAGCCTCCCAGTCACACCATGCCACAAAAAGCTGCAGGCAGGATGCACAGCTTTTATGGCTCTCTGAGCAATAAGTACCCACCTACAGGGGTGAGGAACTGCCATTATTGCTTTTGCATGATATAATGAGGAAATATTGTTAATATGTGATGGACTAGGGCAAGTAATATGCAGACAGGTGTGTGCTTTTCATTAAAGTCTCTCATTCTTTTATTGCTTTCATTTTGCTAATCCAGCATTTGTAGAACTGCTCCACTTCATAAAAATAGGCAAAATAGGTTTATTTATATAGCCACTTTCATATACTTCAGATTTCAAAACTTTCATATACCACAGATGATCAAAACAATAGACTTCATAGGTTGCAGATTTTGACAGTGAGCCTCAATCAATTAATGAATTAATGGCATGTGACCTTGACTATAAGGAGTCAGAAAATTTACTTTTGATTGCATAGAGTATGATTCAGAATTCAGTGCTAATGTTCTGTAATTGTGATTTAAATAAAACTTTTTTTGCAGTACTCTAAATTTTATATTTAATTCTTAACATTTTAGATTGGCAGATCCCCAGCCACCTTCGTGCCCCCTGCCTGTGGAAATGATGAGCCCTCAGACGTCCAGATAGCGAATCAGGAAACAGTGGCTACTTTCCGGCCGACACGAACCCTGAGACCACAACTTGGTGTTGGTGCTGTTAACAGAGCTCCATCCACTGCTGCTAAGAGCAGGATCTTCACAGGCCAGAAGTCACCTCTGGCTCTCAATCAACCAGTCCAGGCAGTGACCCCATCAGTGACTGCACCAGCAACTCCACCAGTGACCTCTTCAGTGACCTCATCAGTGACTCCATCTACTCAAAGCCCTCCAGAGTCTTTAGGTAATGCTGCTTTAATTCCACTGCAATGTAGCAAATACAGACTAAGCTGCAAATGAGGGAGCGATAGCAAAATTAATTGAAGATTGCTTGTCTACTGAGAGTGTGTCTGCTCCTGAGGGACCGAGGAAGATGTAGGAGGATGTGGAAAAAGTCAGGGAGAGATATGAAGAGGGAGGGTTGTAGAAGGAGAGAAGGAAGAGATGGAAATGATGCCTCAGAAACAGATTGGGTGTCTGCAACTGTGTGATGCATTAATATTTGGTTGCTAGAGGAAAAATGTGCTTAGATGGGATATTACCCATGACAGGATTCAAATGAATTCTCAACTCGGGGGAGCACACGCAGTGCCGAATGATTTTTTAATAACTAAGCATACTTTTTCAGCAGTGATGATGATTTTTGCCTGAATTTCAACAAGGTGGTAACATAAATTATTTCATGCATGTTGGAAGTTAATCGCTTACCTTCACCATTTCTACCAGTCATTTTCATACTCTGGGGCAGTTCTTACCTACATGCCCTCCCCAAAATGCACATGGAGGCATATAGATGGTGTTCCCATGCTCTTTGGCCTAGAGGAACTGCAGAGCTTTGAAGTGAAAAGCAATTAGCGCTTAAGTAACGTCAGTGTTTGCCTGCTAGGCAGCATTTGCCCGGTTGGCCTGCCTGTGCACTCCACAGTGGCACAGCACGCAGTAACATGTATAGTGATGTATATGCTAATATTATTTTCGATGTTAATATGCTGATGCAAAGTAGTTAATGAGGCTGTCCAGCATAACTGATCATTTGAAAGAGGTTGATCATTTCTGTTAAAGTGACCCTGCAGTCAGGTAATATGGAAGATAATAAAGATACCTAATAAACCTACAGGTGTGTGATAAAATTGTCAATATTGTGTTATTAAAATTATCAATATAGTTATCGATATTCTAAAAAGGTGTATTAGGGCTGTCAAACTATTTAAAAATGTAATTATGATTAATCTCAGAATTTCATATAGTTAATTGCAATTAATCGATTTTTCTAATTTAGATGAGACTGGTCTCAGAAATAATGAGATATAGGCACCTTTATGAGGGAACTGGGTTGGCTTGTGCAGACAGATGTTTTAATACATTTTTGTACACACTTGCCTTATACTACATTTTTAAATGTTAATACAGTGGAACCTTGACCGCACCACCTCTTCTTCTCGGCAGTGTCAGTAG
>BRDA01000542.1:113539-147653 GCA_036984385.1 Crenuchus spilurus
TTTTTTTTTTTTTTTTTTTTTTTTAAAAGCCCAGTAAGGGAATGAAGGGAGAAATTCTTTCAAATTGTCCTCCTCTCCCAAACAGCTTATTTTTGAGTGGATGCTTTGGAAGGCAAATGCTCAGGACCTGGTTTATTGGCCTTGCCTGCATGTTTTAATCAGGCTAAGTTTAGGTCAACTAAGACCTTTGTCAGACTACAGCAAAATCTCATTGTTTACATGATTATGTCTGATAAACTAATAGCCTTAAGTCCTATTCTGATGGGATTAAATCTTCCATGTCTGTGTTTTTCTCCCTCCTCCTTTGAGATAATTACAGGTTGACATGCCTACTCTTTTTCACAAATATTGGCACATATCTGATGGTTTTATTCATGTTCAGACACACATCTTCTTCATTTTCCGGGCAAACGTTTCCCTGGTGTTCATCTGTCAAAGACTGTTCCCCTGGAAGATTATTATCTGAGTTCATACAAAATACAACCGTAGAAACTGCTTGTCCTGCAATAATTTTATTGCTTTCTGAATTTGAGTTTTATCATTAAGTATACATGTAAAATCTGTCATTATAGATGTCCCCCTGCTGAACTAAACAAATCTAAATAGGGCTTTAGTCAGGCTAATATCAGACCAGTGGTGTGCATTTAAACATGGTTAATGTAAAATGACCCTAAATAAACTGGCCATTACAGCAAACTGTAAAACATATGTTAATGTACTTTTAGATGTAATCTGCTAAGTAGAACATGCAGCTCCAACTGACACATTCACCCTTTATCAAATAGATTGGTACTCTTCATTTCTTCTGTGGAATAAAAAATGTGACTGTCTCATATTTGTGTATAGCATGAGCATTGGGAGGGGTGCTTGAATCACACACATGCAGGGCACATGGGAGAGAATGACCTTGAGTCAAGGTGGCGCAGTGTTGATTGATTTTTAGCGTGTGTGTCTGTGTGTGTGTGTGTGTGTGTGTGTCTGTGTGTGTGTGTTTGGGAGGTGGAGCATTGAGTGTAATCTACATATATCTGTACATCTGAGGGTCAAACAGTCATTCTATAAAGATATTGATTATCTGTTAACTCACAGCCCCAGTTCACTCAGTGTCAATCATACATTAAATCAGCCCCAACTGGAATCACTTTATCTTCATTTGAATACATTTTTTTAATTTACATTTTTGTTTTTGCATTTATTAGATGCTCTTATTCAAATTGATGTACATGTTCTGTTATGTTACATTTGTATAACTGTAAGAAAATACAGCTTTAAGTGTCTTTGCCAAAGACTCTCATTGGTATAGCATGCTCAGGCTGAGGACTGCACCCGAGTCTGCCATGTGAGATGTGGTGTTGTTACACATTACATTATTTAATATTGTTAAATATTACTACCTTGATATTAGGGGTGATTTTAAATATTTCTGTAACGTGGGGACCCCAACGACGTGGGATAAACAGAGAAAGAAGGTGATTGCAGGTAAAACGAAGGACTTTATTATGACACGAGACTAAGCTACAAACAACGCTAAAACTGAGACAAGGTAAGTACTCAAACAGGACTTAGACTGAAACATGACTCAAACAGGACTTAAACAATCAGAACAACAACAAACCTTAACGAAGTACATAGACCAAGACAAAAACAACCAGACTGGAACAGGGGGATGAAATGGGCGAAGTGAGTAGAGAAGAGAAACAAGGAAACGAAAACAACGCTCAGCAAGGACTAAACAAAGAGTGACTGCTTAAATACAAAAAACACTAATGACGATAACACAATACAGGTGAGTTGAGAAGGAAGTGATGTAAGATGGGTGCGGTGCATTGTGGGAACTGAAGTACTGAAGTGAAGGTGAATGATGATGTGAATGAGACTGAACCAGGAAGTGAACTACAATCTAATCTGAATGTGCGTGAAAGACAGGCGCTGAAATGAAATGAAAGACCAAAAGAATGAGAGAAAACATAAAACAGAACAAGACTAGGACATAAACGTAACAATTTCATTATTTATTGTAGTTTTTGCGAACAACGAATGATACATATATACTGCACAGTATACTGTAATGATCTATTTACAATCTTTTTGTTGTATCTTTTTGAGATTTGATCACTGTGGACATTCTGTATATGCATTTCATTAGAATGAACTGTAAGTCATTTTATAAGTCATTTTATGAATATCTAAGTCATCTAATCTAAATCGTTCATTCTTTTAACAGCTTCCTTAGTAAATGTTTTCACAAATTGTAGTTGTCTATTTGGATTGTAACCAATTTTAAACAAAGATAAATGAACATACTGGTGGGCAAATATGACAGACATTTAGTTTGAAGTTGGGCAAGAGGAAAATCTCTTTGCTTTTGAAATGTATGTACTTTGTATTTTGAGATACAGTGGTTTACATGTGAATTTAATGTGACCTTCTCTAAACCTTTGAGTGCACTTGACCAACTTTTAAATGTTTCAGTACATTTTGCACAACTTGTTGTTCTTTAACAAGGAGCTTAACAGCAAAATTCACATCAAGTGTTTCATCCATGATCATGAATCAACCAATACATTTCCTGGTTCAATTAGAATTGGCATTTAAACTCCTCCTCATCATGCTGTTCACATTCTGACATCATGACACCAAGATAACACCTAACAACTGATCAACAGTTTCTCACCATTGTGAGGTTTCAAACGTTCTCAGATAGATGTTCTCAGACAGAAGTGACCACTGAGCTTAGAGTGTCACAAAGTGTCATCAGCAGGTTATAACAGAGATACAGAGAGACTGGAAGAGTCACAGGAAGGCACACTGATGACCGTTTCATTGTGAACAGTGCCCTGCAAAACCAGATGATGAATGCCACACAACTCCAGGCACATTTAAGGGAGGCGAGAGGCACCCAAGTGTAACATCAGACCAATCAAAACCATTTACATCACTGTGGTCTAGGTGCTAGACAACCTACAATGGTACCTGACCACGCCACCAGACACAGGCATCATCATCTTGCATGGGCCAAGGAGCATTTACACTGGACAAAGGACCAGTGGGTCTCAGTACTGTTCACTGATGAAAGTCGATTCACAGTGAGCAGAACTTATGGCTGCCAACAATGTTGGAGATGTGAAGGAGAGCGTTATGCATTAGCCACTACTGTCACCATACAAGTCTTTGGTGGTGGTGGAGTTAGTGTATCTAGTCAATACAGAACTGATCTACACTTTGTGAGTAGTACAGTGACAAGCCCATACTACTCTAATAACATCATTAATCCAGTCATTGTGTCTCTACATGAACAACACGGGCCAAATTTCATCTTCATGGAAGACATTGGTTGCATCATTAGGGAATGACTGCTGGAGACTTTGGTACATCTAATGGAGTGGTCTACACTTTCTCCAAACCTGAATCTCATAGAAAACCTGTGTAATCAGCTGATTCCGTGTGTAGAGACTCGTAACTCTGTACCTCAGAACCTCAATGACCCAAGGGTAGCCCTTCAAGAAGAGTGGGATGTCATGCCTCAGCAGACAATAAGTTGACTTGTGAACATCATTGTCAAGATGTAATTGATCCTCAAGGGCATGACACCTTATTGAGACATTGACATTTTTTATTGGAGTATACCCACCAGTGTTGTTGGCTTTTGTTTCAATAAATTGTTTGAGATGAGGAAATCACCATTCAGTGCTTCTATTTAAATGGCCTAATTTCATGATACAATTGCATTAGGTTGAATTCCATCATAATTAAGATGTGACTGTCAACTAATTATATTTTGATTTGTGGTTCCAATTTCATTAAGAAAAATGTCCTTCTGTGCTTCTGGAAGTTGTAGATGCATGTGAATATGACTGTTCCTGGTCTCAGTCAGCTGGTAGAAATTGAAAACAAGAGCAGTTCTACTCCAGGGCTCATTACTAAAAAATCCACTCTGCATGTGTGGTAAAATATGTCAATACATCTTAAAAGCTTCAAATAATTATTTTATGTTCAAATAAAAAATCACATCAGATTTCAAATGTACATGTTTAATCTAGAATTTCAAAGAAGTTTACGAGTTAGCATAGCTCTAAAATAATATTTGGAGTTTTTATATTCAGACATTTATGGTCTGAACTGGAGGCTTAACTCTAATAGTCATGGTTTGACATGGTCTAAATTTTATTAGTAATTAATTCATTAATATACACTTGGGCCAGATAGTACAATTATTTAAGTATTTTCCACCTCTGGTATAAAGACCTCTAATGTATATTCTAATGTATGGACATTTAACTCCACATATCCAGTAACACTGTAAAGACTGAGGAGCAGCAGGGGAAAGAGATGAGGAGCAGAGTGAGGGCAGAAGTGGTGAAAAGAGATGAAAGAAAGAAGAGCTGAAGAGCTGACAGGACATGGCAAGCAATGAAAAGTGAGGAGAGTAATCTAATGTGAGAAGATAGTTTGTGTGAGAGTGTGTGTTAAAAGAGCGCAGATGCCATCACTCACATCTTTATGTGAGTCATCCTCACTGGTGAGAACAGATGGTTATTCCTGCATTACACACACTCATGTGCACACATTCACTTGGTTGATTCTGTTCACTGTGTTAGTGTAGGCTAGCTTCCATCTATTTGATCTGAGCTTTAATTATCTGAGTTTAATCAAATGATTTAATCAAGTGGTGGTAGCAGTGGCATATCAGTATATCAAGCAGGCCTACAATTCTCATATTTAATCATTATTTAGTAAGTACTAGTGCCAAAATTAGAATATCATGAACAAGTTCATTTGTTTTCATAAATGAATTCACAAAGGTAAACGGTCATATTTTATATTAATTACTCTCAAACTGACATAGTTCAACTATTTTGTTTTAATATTGATAATGTTTAACTAGTAATTTAGTGAAACTCGAAATAAAATAAGCCACACTGATAAATGGTAAAACAGATACTTTGAGGCATAACAGCAAGGACAAATACCTAGAATTGACAAAAACAATCAGTGTATCATCTGAGGTTTAGCGAAACTGACCATAAAACTTTATACTTTAATTACGCGAGTCAAAAATGACCCAATCTCTGGCTGTAGAATTTATTTTAATCAGTTTTCCGAAAAGACAAATACATCATTTTTGACTTAATCTCCCTGTTTTTCAATACACTTTGTTCATCTATCAACAAGCTTTCAAATTATCTCAATTAAAAAGTGTTCCTGGCTGAGCAGTGAGGCACAAGTGCAGCTTTTGAACAATTTTCCAACCGATGTAGACTTTTGAACTTTTCCTTGGTCATCAATTGTGGATGTATCCATTCCATACTCTGCTGTTTACTTTCAGGCTCATAGTGATCAATCCATGTCTCATCACCAGTAATGATTCTTTTTAAGAAACTGTCATCTTCCTTATAGTATCGCTCCAATTTTTTTTGAATGCACAAACCACTGCACGCCACTCTTCTTTCCACAAATCATAAGTGGGACGGAATTTTTTTGTTGCACTGCCGCCATAAATTAACTGACGTAATATGTTCAGACACACACAGCCATTAGTATAGAAACAGTGACCTAGTACAGAAAGTGTTTATACTGTAAGACATTGCAGCCAACAGAAGTTTTAATATGACTAATATTAAAATAATTAATATAGTGTGGACCATTTTTGACTCGTACATGCTCAGTGACTGATAGAGCAACAGTTTTCCAATGCTGTACATATTTGCTTTTGAAGAAAATAAGTTAAAAAATATGCAGTTTAGATTTTCTTTCTGTAATCTGTGTGTTGTATTGCATGTTCAGACTTTATGCACACTCTTGACTGCCCAGTGCTGGTCTTCCACAGGAAATGCTATTTTCTAACTGTATAATATAATAACTATATTTGAAAGTTTGTTCACTTATATAAATTCAGCCTCAAATATGGCAACTGTTATTGTTAAGCTGTGCAGCCTCCTTTTTACTTTTATATTATTGCTGTTCCTTATTATTTAACAGTATTGCATACAGCGCATTGACATAAGGCATACAGTGTCAGAAAGCACATTCAGTCCATTTGAGATTATGGTTTGAGGTAAATGTGGAATGAGTTAGGTATGCTGTTTGCACATGCTAAGCTTATAATGATGATCATAATCTATCAGTTCTCTCTATCTATCTATCTATCTATCTATCTATCTATCTATCTATCTATCTATCTATCTATCTATCTATCTATCTATATGTATCATAGTATCTATGGTTCCAGACACAGTGGACAGCATGGACAGTAGCCACTGCTGACTCATATCCTCTTTCCAGGCTGCTGGTCTGAGTACATTAAGTTCATAATTCCTTTTTCTCCATTTTTAGCCAGTGTGTTGATGTCTGGGCATCTCTTCTTCTTCTCTTGTTCTATGCAATCAGCTGTACATTTCTTCGCTTCTATTCTTAGCTGTGTCCTGGCTTACCCATTTCCTTTGGGAGATGGTAAAAAGAATGGACTCAGCATATGAGGGCAAAACACGAACTTCAGCTGGTTCAGAACTCCAAAGCTGCCAAGAATTCCCTGTACTGCATTACTGAAGACCATAGATGGCAAAATCCCACATTTTCTTGAAGACTATCTGCCCTGTGATATCACCCCTATTGAATATATAAATATTTCTTTAAAAACTACAAAACTTAAAATTAGCTATATTTAATTTCAGACTCTGTGCCAAACATTTACATGTATGTATCTAACAGTCTCTGAATAAGAAGCTGTGAATATGTGCTAAAGGGTGCCGTTTAATCAGAATTTCATCTCCATATCTTCATTAGTGTTCAAGCTATTCATGATTGTTTGGTTAAAGAAGCAAATCTGAGACCTTCTGTTTTGTTAGCTTCATATTTGTGTATGCATGACAGTGTATAATGTTACAGTTTGAAGTCTTTCTCAAGCTTACTATAATGGGCTTGTGTAGTTCAAGAATCTGCAGAAATGCAGGAGCAGCAATAAGAAAAATGTGGAAGTTTTTGTGGAAGGAGGGGATTGATATAGATTGCCGGGGAATCGAACCCTGGCCTACAACCAATTGCCAAAGCCAGCATTTCTTCTGAAATCCCTGGTATTAGTAGGGAGCAATAACAACCTCTACACTTCTGGGAAGACTTTACCCTAGATATTGGAATGTTGTTGCACGACTTTGATTGCTTTCAGTCATGAAAGCATTAGTGAGGTCAAGTACTGATGTTAGATGATTAGTTATGGATCTGAAAGGTTTTGAATGGAGCTCCATTACTCCAAAGAATATTGCTCCACAGCTCCCAGTGCTGAGAGGCTTTACACCCCTCTAGCTGTCATTTCACATTGGACATGGTGACCTTTGGCTCATTCTGCAACTTCTTCAGAGCATCCCATTCTGTTGCTAATGCTTTTGTATAGAGATTATACCGATTCAACTGAATGTCTGTGAAAGTGATTGGTGCACCTTAAAGAAGCTGAATTAGGAATGTCTACATAGTGTACTTCACTCAAACTTTCTAAAACTATAATGCTCAAACTCTTCAAACGTACAGTAAGAAATATGCAACATATACTTAAATATATTTACACATAAATATCACTTAGTGTAAATGTGTGCAGTAGTTCATCCATCCATCCATTATCACACCCGTTTAATCCACATCAGTGGCACAGTTAGTCCCCTACCCCCTCACTGGGCGCAGGGCAGGGCATTACACTATTCAACTAAGCCCAGGACAGGGTGGCAGTTCATTGCTGGGTGCACACACGCACGTATGGTCAATTTAGAGTACCCAGTCCACCTCACCTCCTTTTTGGACTGTGGGAGGAATCCGGAGACCCTGGAGGAAACCCACGCAGACACGGGGAGAACATAGAAACACTCAGATGGGGACTCAAACCCAAGACCTCAGCCATGAGAGGCAAACGTGCTAACCTCTAAGCCACTGTGCTGCCCACGTGTGCAGTAGTTGATTGTTTAAATAAACTGGATGAATAAATATGTCAGTAATATTTAATATAATGCAGTTAATCTTGGATTTGATACAGAATCAGACTGGGTCTGTTCTTTTTCAACAATATACTATAGTTTACTCTTACCTTACTTGGAACTGGATTGGTGGTATTTCTATTAGCTGTCTACAAACACATCCCAATTACACTGCTATTTATTTCTTTGTCACTGATGGCCACCGAGCATCCAGGCAGTGAGTGAAACTGAGGAGCTGACGGCCAAAGATCATC
This sequence comes from Crenuchus spilurus, assembly GCA_036984385.1. Classification (NCBI taxonomy): domain Eukaryota; kingdom Metazoa; phylum Chordata; class Actinopteri; order Characiformes; family Crenuchidae; genus Crenuchus; species Crenuchus spilurus. The sequence continues at coordinate 121,752 of BRDA01000542.1, forward strand.
CCAGCAGGAGCAGGTAGTCTGTTGTGTGGATTACAGAAAGAGCCAATTACTCCACAGGCCTTAAGCCCATCCGCTCTTTGAGCCTGGATGGATTCACCAGCTTTTGGATGCTGAGGAAGCTGATACAACCCCCCCCTCCACCACCACCACCACCACCACATACTCTCCCCAACCGGAGTTTTCTCTCGGAAAGCCTCACCCTGCTTTGGCTCCTGTGTTTCTGCTGGTCGTCTTCTCCACGGCTGGAAGGCTTAAGCCTTTCTCAAAGTCCCAGAGAGAGAGAGATAGAAAGAGCGAGAGAGAGACCCTCCGAGTCCCAGACCCACATAAGATTTATTCCACCTCCTCAGTGCTAAAGCTCCATCAGCCCCTCTCTCTACTGCCCTACTTTCCTGGTGTAGTCACATTAGCCTAGAGCAGTGGTCTCCACAGTGTTCTTTTACAGCAAGCACAACCTCAAACTCATCCTTGTCGGGTGGGCAAAAAGCTTTCTAGAGTCTAAAAACTGTTTAATTTTACATGCTTTTATTCAGACATATCCACGTAGCAGTTTCATGACTACATTGTTCATGTTTATAAGCGTGCATCATTACTGATTTTTAGCCGAGTCTCAATAAAAATAGAATGCTACTGTGGTGTGTAACGGCATGTTTCTTTTACTTAATACTTTGGGTAAGACTGCTATAAATGATTGTTACAACTGTTTTCTGTACTTGTGGTAAAGCTTTATGGTCAGTTCCTCTAAACCTCAGATGAGACAATGATTCTTGGTTTACTTATAATCACAGAAATTAGCTTTGCTATGGATCAGTCCCTACCTTGGTCTTTTGACCTGTTTTTGTCAGTTCTAGGTATTTATCCTTGCTGTTATGCCTCAAAGTATCTCTGTTTTACCGTTGATCAGTATGGCTTTTTTCATTTCGAGTTTGAGTAAATTACTATTTAAACATTATCAGTATTAAAACAAAATACTTGAACTATGTCAGTTTGTGAGTAATTAATATAAAATATATGACAGTTTACCTTTGTGAATTCATTTATGAACACAAATGAACTTGTTCATGATATACTAATGTTTGCAATGCACTTGTACTTACTAAATAATGATCATTTAAGCCTTATGTTTAATAACAGTAAAATACATATTGGGTGTTAAGAGACTAGTGATCCACAATTTAATGTGACAGTTCATAGTGAAAAAAAGGCATTCCATTAACTCTCTTGAGTCTGAGGAGTTTTTCAGGCACTCTGATGTAGTCTGACTTGCCCTGACTTTTTACAAATTACACCCATCTAAAATATTTTTGTTTTCCAAAGTGTTAAATGTTTTTTTTCAACACAAACTCAGCAACAACCGTAACAAAACAGTAAGAGTGTCATAAATCTATATTTTGTTTTTGAAAAACACTCACCATTTCTAGCCACAACTTTTGACCTCAGAAATTTGTAAATGTAGGTGATGGATACACACTGATCATTACAGTTTTTAGAAATTGTATATGGTTTTATTTTTAAAGCTTAATGATTGTGAGTTGACACTGTCGTACTGAGTCACATTGGATATTCATGATAGAGGTGAGAGGTCTTTGTTCATGTTAGCGCTTTTTGTTTATAGAGACCAAATGGGCATTTTCACACATATCTGGGCCTCTAATCCACCACTCTCTGGAATTACCATGTCGTTATCATATGAATGGAAGATTGTGTCAATGGATGGAGATAAAGGACTCTGACTCGTGCTGAAAAATGTGTTTCTGCTTATTTAAGCTCCTCTCACAAGAATCTAACAATATATTTTGATTCAAACTATATATTTTGAAAAGTAGCTTCCTGGGTATGTTTAGTTTTGTTTCTAGGATGAAATCTCACAGTTATATATGTGTTTTTGTGGAACTTCAGTTATATTCCACCAGTGGGAGTGCCCACTCTAGCACATTCATATCATATATCAGACTCTCCAACTCTGATAACATCAAAATTTTCATTTTATGCTTTCATAATTTGGGGAATTAAACAGATGCTTTATCCTGCACTTTCAGAAGGAAATGGTACTAGACAGTCACTGGGGTTTCTTTTAGGCTTGGGCCTACAGACAATGTCATTGTCCATTGTTGTTGACTGACAGACATTGCAAAGTTCAGACGGCATGAAGCTTCCTGACATGTATAGCTAGTTATATATGTTCATATTTGAACTGTGAATGGTCTTTTTTAATTGTTTATATCCTGTTGGACAAAACTATACCTGAGCTGTATAATTTTTTTCTAACACTGTACAAAGATATAACATGTTAGGCAACACATTACCACATTATATAGTTTTTTGTAATGTGTGCAGTTCAAATGAGAATTTTTTTAGAAAAATTGTTTTTCTCTCTGTAGATTTGCTTTTTTATTTTCACTTTTAAAATCAACAGAGCATTTGCATGTGGCTGTATGTTGAAGAGGCAGTTATCCATAATAACAGACATTGTCAGGACTGAAAGGTAGAGTTTTTACCCTCATCCCCTCCATCAAGGCTGCTGTTTCTTATAGTATGCAGACAGATGACATAAGTCACCTTGTGTTGTTGCTGCTACAAAACCTCAGACGATCCCCCGCTGTGCTGCTTCCACAAGCCCCCATTCCATTCAGCTTTTAGCTCTTTGACTCTCTGCCAGAGCAGCCATGGTGGATGTGGGGTCTTTGTCTCTGAGGATATGCTACATTAACATCTATTGTTCTCACTGTCATGATCTTCTCATTCGCTGACACTTCAGTTTCACCTGCTGTGTCTCTGAAATGTTTGAAATATTCTGCTCGGTGTTGTTTCAGTTTAATATGACCTTCAGTATGATTACAGGGTCTATAAATTGTTTTTCATTTTATTGTACAGTGGATATGGCATTATATGCATTTTTGCACTTGCTGTGTTTCTGATTTGAAGGAACTAAATATCTGAGCGACTGTATTCCCTTAAAATAGCTTACAAAAGCATCTACAGTACCGCACTAAAGTCTTAGGCCATGAAAAGAAATAGTTTAAAGCACATTAAGAGACATACAGTACAATTGATTATATGAATGTTTTAATTAGTGTAGTTGTTTTTGTTGTCTGTATACAAGACCTAAGCTGCTCAATAGTCTGTGGTCACCATTCTCTTTTTCATGACATTTTCAATATAAGACAGATCTGGACTGCAGGCAGGACAGTCAAGCACACACAAATTCTGTCTACAAAGTCGCACTGTTATAACTGGTGCAAAATGAAATAGACATGGAGTTCCTGTCTTGATGTCAACATATGTCTCTATAAAAAACCAAAATAAGCCTCTGCGTCAATGGTACCTTCACGTATGTGCAGATTATCAATGCCATGGGCACTGATGCACCCCATGCCATCACAATTTTTTTGCACTTTTTGTTGGTAACAGTCTGGTAATTTTTCAAAAATTGTCTCACATTTTTATTGTGTATTTTCTGTAACTTCTGAAATTTGGTTCATTATTTGTTAAAAAGTTGACCATAATCAAGTACTTTAGTTTTAGTAAAGTAATATGAATGTAAGCTGAGATGCCCTTTTTGTAAGCTAGCCTGTTAGCATTGCTGACATTGCTACTTTGCTGAAAAGTGTTCTTCACTGACATATGAATAAGAAAACGATAAGACAGCATGCCAGGACTTCTCAGAGGAATGACATACCTGCTGTCTGTGTGGACGAAGGGGTGTATAGTGGGAGGCATCACAATGCTGGAACAACATTGTGATGTCTTTCAGCCATCAGTGATGGAAGATAGTATTATATTCTGGCCCAAGTTGACTCAGTATTTAGAAATATACCTGTAGTACGATATGGTCAATATCTTGCATCTGTAATTCTAATGTTAGTGTTGTTTAGAGCAGAGATGCTTAAACTAATATTTTTATGTGTGTGAGTGTTTATATGTACTGTATAATGTACACAATGGTGATATTTGCATATGGGTTTGACACTTTCTTGAGGGTTTGATGCTCTCCTTCTGACATGGAGCAGGCTTGCTTTGCATAATGTTTACTGCCAGGCGTCGTCCTCTAATTCCGAGGCGGCTCTGGCCTGATGTTTGGTTCTTAATAATGCATGGCAGCCTGTTTCTCAAGGTGCCACTTCTGTGTGGTGTGTTTGCCAGGCTGGAACACCTGCTGTGGTAGAAAAGCACTGAGCCTCATCTTTCAATTTCTCTTTATTCCTCTCTCTCAAACAGCCTATTTCCCATTTTATTTATCTGGGCAGAGGGTGATTTTTCATTCCTTCTTCGAGTCCCATCTTTCTGAATCAGCTATGCTTTATTTCTCCATCTAATCCTGCACATCTTTTTCTTTTAGTCTTGCCTTGCTTTTCTTACCTTTATTTTTGCGTCAACATGTCTTTGTTTTTTCTCTCTCTCTCTCTCTCTCTCTCTCTTCCCTCCTCCTCCTCATAGATGATTTATACTTCTCACCCTTTTCTTGCCTCACCTCACTCACCCCTTCCTCCAATCTCACATTTCCTGCTCTAATCATGGGCACTTACTCAATGATAAATGCCTCCTCCCTCACCCCCCACCCTCCCTTACATCACCTCTCACTCTCACATACCCCCTTCTCTCTCTCTCTCTCTCTCTCACTGTTTCTCTGTCTTTCTTTCTCAATTCTTGTCTGTGTCATCACGTCTATTTTCTCATTCTCAGTCTGTGCCCCTTAGTTGCTACCCCTTTCTCCACCTTTGCCATTCTCTCTCTTTCTTTCTCTCTCTCTTTCATTTGTGCATCATTATTTGCCCCTGTCATTCTCTTTCTTTCTCCTCATCCTCTGTTACCATATCTTTGTCTGTTCTGTCCTGTACCTACTCCCTGTTTTTGTTCCCACCATTGTCTCTACCTCTCTTTGTCCAGCTCTCTCCTTCCCCTCTCCATTCTCTCTTTCTTCTGGCTATGCCTCATTCTCTCTCTCTCCCTCTCTCTCTCTCATTTATTTCTCTGTCTCTATCATGTCTATCTATCTTCTCTGTCTCACTCTGTGTCTGCAAGTCGCTACCCTTTCTCCACTTTTGGCATTCTTTGTCTCTCTCCCTCCCCCCCCCTCTCTCCCTCTCCCTCTCTCTCTGTCACTCTTTCTGTCATTCTGTCTCTCCGTCTACTCTGTTTCTCTCCCTACCTGCCCCCCCCTCCCTCTTGCACTCACTCTCTCCTTGCTCTCTGCTCTGTACACTCTCTGCAGGTGTTGCTACCTTACAAAGACAAAGAGCTGAAAGTCTTGAAGGCTGAATATGCTATTAAGAAACTCATTTTCCTCCTACACAGCTTCTAACATTACATTAAGTCTTTGACTTCTGAGTAAAAACAAAAGATAGTGAGCTCACTGCTAGAGTCTGTAGTGAATTATAAGTCTGCCTGTACTGAGTCAACAAATACGGCAATCTGTGTGCATTTATTCTGTTGTGCATTTGTCTTGATTATTATGAAGATGTCAGCTTTGCTCAGTATTCAGTAAGAGTACGCTGAGCTTTCCAGTAGCAATGGAATGGCTAATACTTCACTACTGTGTGTGTGTGCGTGTGTGTGTCATTAATTAAGGATTTATTCTTGTCCTCTGGGGAGATTAAGAGAAGAGTTCTTTGTGATGTTTTTTCCCCTGTGTGCCAACATTCATTAAGCCACTGGCCAGTAATTCAGTGCAGAGCTCAACATACATTTACACATTATTCATTTTAGGGAGCGTATCATTCTAAACTCAGGAAATGAATCAACTTTCTAATACAACTACATTCTTCATGGACATTATCAGTGATATTTGTCAGACAGCTTCAAACACTGATGTATGAAGACTATATATGGTCAGTAACACACTCTTAGGCTGTGGTCGTACTTGGCTATTGCCTTATAGTGGTGGGTTTCTTTGACTCCATGTTGTCTAAAAGTTGCAAAGAGTGAACTCTTATTTTTGAAAACACTTTGACTTGATGGTTTGAAAACACTTTTGCTTGACAGTTTAAACAGCTGTGAAATCCACTAACTTTAAAGGGGAAATATAGATTTTTTATAGATAGATTTTTTTTCCTTTTTCAGTGTTTCTACACCTATATTTGGTTATCTGGAGTGTCTACCAACCCACAAACTGAAAAATTAAAATGCAGTCAGTTTTTTTGTGGACTGTCTGGGTATGAAATTTCTTGGCTGCTTCAGAATTGAGCTCCCCTTATTGCATAATAATGAGACTTCATCACACCTCTCACTTTTCTATTTACACAGAGATTCTAAGAAACATACAAAACTGCAGAGCAGCAGAAAATGACTGAGTGGATTATGATTCTTTTTGATGGCAACATTTGAACTTGAGCTTTAATCTTCATGTGACACCTCAGCTTCAGTGAGTGAAAGTGCATTTTATTGTTTTTGTGATGCTGGGGTCTTTGCTTTGGACACATACTATTTTGGCTGTTACAATGAGCTTGTTTTCATAGACTGGATCTGTATCTCTAAAAACATGCCTGTGTGACTTAAAAAATATATCTCACTTTCACAAGCTTGGAAATCCAACACCAAATATTGTACCTGTTTCACAGTCCTTTTCCATTGAAGTGTTCCAGAGTTTTCACCAGGCAAATCTTACTCACACTCACTGTTACCAAAGCCGTGGACCGAGTTATCCACATACTTATATGCAGACTTTAAAGACTCCCTCATATGCCCTCAAACTGGATGGAAATTGAAATTGGGCTGCAATTTCATCTCTATTGCCATGGGTGTCACAGTTGGGGGAGTAGTGGAAGTGACTACTTGGGACCCCTAGGTGGAGGGGCCCCTCAAGGCATTTGTACTTGAAAGAATTTGTGCTTTGGTGTACAGTTTTAAATGTATATGTAATCAGTAGTGTAGGCCAATTTCATGTACCAGCATTGATGCAATTTAATAGTAATTATTTCTACTTCCAACAGTATTGACTTACAAGTGCATCTACAAAAATTAGAATGCTGTGAAAAAATCATAATTTAATTCAACTAAACTGACATACCTTTGACATTTTCTTCCATATAAAGTGATGTTTGTCAGATTTTTTTTTTTTTTTTTTTTTTTTTTTTTTTTTTTTTTCCACTATGTAATATAAACTTAGGTAAGTGTGATACTGTTTGCTTTGTTTTTTAGAAGTTTACATGAAGAGCTGATAAAACTACAAAAATTTGTAACTACTAATTATTTTGATTTATTTTATATGTAACAATAGTTCATATGGTCTGTATTAGAACCTTCTACTCTAGGCATTAAAACATGTCACTATCAGAGAGAGAGAGAGAGAGAAAGAGAGAGAGAGAAACAGAGAGTGATGGTCGCATGCAAAAGTATGGGCACGCTAGTTGTGTTACTATGCATAACTGAATAAAAGATTACTTGACTTACAAAATGCATAAAGATAACACATTTCTTTTTAAGCAAGATACATTTCTCTTGTTCAGAAACATTTTTTTGTGGTAGCCATCTTCTTTTCATCTACAACTTTTTTCACATATTGTATGAATTTGCCCCCAGAATTTGCTGGTATTTTATTGAATCAGTTCTTCCATTGACCTGTCCCCTGTGCCACTGAGTGCAATATATAAGTCCAAAGCATAATTGACCCACCACTCACTTAGGGAGGTGTTCTTTCTAATTCAATAACCTTTTTTTCTCCAAAAATATATTTAATTATTGTGGCCAAAATGTTCTACTTTAACCACATTTGTTCACAGGACCTGAGAAAACGGCTACCTGAAAATGCTTTGTTATCCCCTTTTAGTCTTCTCCTGCTTTATGGGCATCCATTATTTTAAATTTCAGAGTACAAATTAAATATGCTAAGACTGAATTTTGCATTCATAAAATATGAGCCCCCCTCTTTACTCTCCTCATTTTCTTGTAATTAATCGTGTTGACTGCTGCTGTTAGAAAATGTTGCAAATATTAAACCTGTTAACAAATACAGTATGGCTACATACACACACACACACACCTGATGTAACCCAGTAATATGTAGAATGCTCTTCCTGCAGTATTTTAGGATGCTCAGAGCATGTAGTTGTACTTGGACCTGGTCTTGTAATGATGCAGCACTGCAGTACATTTGGATGATTATGGAGAAGTATGAGAGTGGTTAAAGTGGGGAAATATGTGACGCTAAGTCTCTGAGCTGCTAACCCAGTTCCACACAATGCACACTCCAGGAGGTCTTCTCTGCATTAACTGCCTCTTATGGATGATTTTCATTAGTCTTCCAATGAGGAATCAGTTTTGACTCCTCCTGGCCAATCAGAAGTGCTCTTCATTCATTCTGCACCTTAACTATCTCCCACTGTGAGCCAGAGCCGCTCTTGCACACCCCACTGTGCTGGATCTGTGTCTCTAAGTCAGCTAAAACTTTCAACAACTTCTACATCTTCTGAACTTTATCTCTGTCTGAACCTGACCTAAAATCAAGAGCTATTTCTGTGTAAAATGGCACTTGCAAAGCCTTTGCTTTAGGCCAGATTCAGTCATTCAGCATCATTTTTGATGTCTGAAGTTTGCTTAGTTAGCATTTTACTGGAGCTCTGAGTTTAATGTAGCTAATGCAAGCTTATACAATCAACTAACAAACTTATGGAAAACCTAAAGTTTAAAAAGAGATTTTGATGTATGACACATTGTTAAAAGCATCTCGAAAACATACTTTTCACACCCAAGTCCATCCAGTCTATATATGTGATCTAATTGACTGAATTAGTGATGTCACAAAAACAGACACATTTAACATATATTCACCTATTCAGTGTACAGTAATTTAGCACCACTGCTTCATGCTGAGGTTATAATGGTTGCATTGGGCTGGATTTGGATTTGGATTAGGCACAACACATTGCAGCTCATCAGAATAATGGAACCTTTACACTTAAATGCACAGTAACATATAGAGCTTGTCCAATTCTATAGTATAAAAGAAACCATGTAAATATTCATTTTTGACTATTTTGGTATATAAAACCACATCATCTGATCCACACCATCTTCTTAAAGCCCTGCTTAATGCTAGAATGATCATGTACATGACTTGGAGTGAGAGAAGGAGAAGTGGACATGTGTGCAGTGTAGAAAGGAGCAAAGGCCCCAGCAGGCCAGGTGTGTAGTTGTGAGCTATGAGACTGATGGAGGTTATTGCACTGCGCTCATCTTCTCACAAGTAGGGAAGAGGTTTAGTATGAGGTCACTTGCAATGCCAGCTGACCATTAGAGTAACGTTAGCATGGTAAGGAAAGCATTATGAACCTGCTGATGATGGATGTGCCTTTCAGAAAAATGTGAATTTCAGAAGTGACGTGTCCAAGAAATGCAACGGGTGAAGTGTTTAAAAGCCACATTATGTTATCAACAGAAGTGTCTAAAAGTATTGTCAATGATTATTTATGTGAAAATCAAATTGTTTAATGTTTTTGTTGCAGTGAAAATGTGGGAAAATGTAGAAAATGTATGACCAGAGCTTTGACTGGTGATTATTTTATAATTCAGCAAGACTTTGGTGTGAAATTTATGATTTATAATAATTTCTTGACTATAATTTGACTAAGTTTTTGATGCGAGTGTTTTTTTAAGTTGGCACCACTTTAACACTGTAGCAATGTATCATTACACAAATAATTAAATAATCTTTATTGAATTTTTAAAAACACTAGGTATCCTTTACATTATGTAGACACCATATCAACTTGAATAAGCAAAGCTTTGAAATTCAAAAGTTTATTCAGGTTTAAGACATTTTAAAGTTTATTAACCAGTGTTTTTTTTCTCCCTTTTTAAAGATTTATTTTACTGTCGTAACAATGTGGTAATGTTTGTGTTTCTCATTGTTTGTGTATTCACTGACAGGTCCTGGCAGTGTGAGTGATGAACCTCCCTTCCACAGGGTCATCACAGAGCCATGCACAGACGGACCAAGAGCCCCCTGCCGCAGCAGTCCACAACCTCCCAGCACGCCAGTACCTACCCGCCGTCCACTGCTGCCCCCACCACCAGGGTCTCCAGCAGGTAAGTATAGAGTAGCATTATAGACCAAATACTGCCTTATAATTTATATTTCACCTTACTAGGGCTGCACAATATATGTTTTACCTATACATGTGTTCACTGTTATTGCAGTAACAGTGACAGACCTGATCACTGATCAAAAAGTTTTTACTATGTACTGTGTGAACATCTTGACCACCTGTACTAAATGCATCAGAGTATTCATGTAATCCAACAAAATGTAATTTTTTTAACAGTACTGCAAGCCTACACAAACTATGACTCCCTGGTGTATTTTATATATATATATATCAGAAGCCATTTGGCAAAATCTAGTAATATAATATTTTCTAACATTTTATCCATCATATAGCCCTACTATATAAACGGCTATTATTTGGCTTATGATATCTTAAAGACTATTGAATCTTTAATGTGAAAATAATTCTCATTTAGTTGATAAATAAAATAAATTTATATAAACATTTATATTAATCAGCACACAAACCCATACACAAGGACGATTTAGAGTACCCATTTCACCTGACCTCCATGTTTTTAGACTGTGAGAGGAAAAACATGCAGACACCAAGAGAACATGGGAACTCCACTCAGATGGGGACTTGAAACCATGTCCCCAGTGCTAAGAAGCAAGCTTGCTAACCACCAAGTCACCCATATATAAGTATATGTCAAATACATTTGTCATTCAAAGTAAACAAATGTATGTAGGACTGTACAGAGAAGAATCATGTGAATAATGGTGTAACAGGTGTGAAAGGAAAACACAAATACTAGAGCAGCTTCAAAAATTAGATTATTGTGAAAAAGTTGATTTATGTTCATAATTGAATTCAAAATGGTAAACTGTAATTTTGTAGATTTATTACACATAAAGTGATATATTTTCAGCATTTTTTTGTTTTAATATTGATACTGCAAAATGCTGTAAACATGAATAGTAATTTACTCAAATTCAAACTGAAATATTCAAAGAATTTTAGATTCTGGATTTCTGAGCTATAAGCCAAACTGATCAACAGCAAAAAGTTTGAATTAAATTATAAACATTAATGAACTTTGTCATGATTTTCTCTTTTTTTCTTTTTTTTACATCCTGTGTTATTTGGTCAATGCATAATTACAAATACATATACTTGCATCTTTCCATCACCTACTTGTATTCCTTTTAGTTGCAGTGTATAAAAATTATATCCTCAGTGCTCCTAGTGGGGCATCCATTTCTTTTTCGTCTTCTATCTCCTTCTCATGTGCTGTTTACTGTAAAGCTTCCTGTACATTAAAAGTCACATCCACACACAAACAGTCAGCCTTAAGGCCCTTACCACCACTAGCAAAAAACATCAGTCTGTTAGTCTCCAAACGACTGAAGAAAACTAAAGCCAAACACAGTCAGCCCAGCAATTCTCACCATGAGAAAACGTCCCCTCCAGGCAGACAGATGTATGGTTAGATCTATGCTGAAATCAATATTGCTTGTCAGCATATTTGAAGCTACAAGCTCCACTGTTCCATAGAATCCCTGCTGAAAGTGCCAACAATGGAAACTTAATACATTTCCGAGTTTCTGTGTTCTTTAAAGGTGAAGTGGAGTTTGTTGGCCAGCAAATTCTCAAACAGAAGCTTTTCAAACTTGTGGGAGCTATTTTTAGTGAGCTGCATCATCATCACAAACAGAAGACGAGGACTGAGGAAAGGCATGTCTAGCAGGAATAATCAGTCACTGCAGTGACCTCTGCCACTACAATGTCATTAATTTCCTGTATGTGTGTGTGGGTGGTATAATGCATGATATATGTGAACCCAAAGAGCAGAAAGTGCTATCAGTAATGATAATTGGTCCAAATGTTGCTGATATATATAAAAAAAACTGTCTGTCTAGCAATGGTTGATGATTAACATGTCTTGAAATTCAAAATCTTTCATCAGAGAGCCTTGTGTTCATTGCTCAAATTCTCCAAGAAGTGCCATGCACATGTAAACATGTAAAATTTCCAGCCAAATGCTGTTATTTGTGTGACATTATGGAAAAGTGATTTTCAGAATGGGGCTAACAAAGTAGAATCAGGGAATTTAGAAATATAATAGTCACTAATTAATAAATGCTTCAGAGAGACCTTGGACAGCTCCTAAATACATCATGTGATGCACTTAATTCCAGTGACTATACAACTAATGGATAACCTCTTAGTCAACATGCTTGCATGACAGTACAAAGGGCAACTGGCAAGGTTTTCTTACATTCTATGGAATATACCAGGGGTTGGACAATGAAACTGAAACACCTGGTTTTAGACCACAATAATTTATTAGTAGGTGTAGGGCCTCCTTTTGCGGCCAATACTTCGTCAGTTCGTCTTGAGAATGACACATACAAGTCCTGCACAGTGGTCAGAGGGATTTTAAGCCATTCTTCTTGCAGGATAGTGGTCAGGTTTCTTGACTCGCTCCTCCAAAACACCCCAAAGTGGCTCAATAATATTTAGACACAAAGACTTGCTGTCTTGGTCACAGATGCGCCAGTAAGACGTGCACCAACAATTTGTCCTCTTTTGAACTCTGGTATGTCACCATAATGTTGTGTGCATTGCAATATTTTGAGCAAAACTGTGCTCTTACCTGCTAATTGAACCTTCACACTCTGCTCTTACTGGTGCAATGTGACATTAATGAAGATTTGCCACCAGACTGGTCCAATTTAGCCATGAAACCTCCCACACTAAAATGACAGGTGTTTCAGTTTCATTGTCTAACCCCTGTATATACAGTACCAGTCAAAATCTCATCCAAACAATGAAGGAACATATAATGAATCATGTAGTAAACTTAAAAATGTTAAACAAACCAAAATATATTTTAGATTTTAGATAAACGTAGGCACACAGCTGATGTCTCAAACACATTAAGAGGACAAGAAATGCAAGTAATTAACTCTTGACAAGGCACAGCTGTTAACTGAAAGTCATTCCATGTGACTACCTCATAAAGCTGAGAAAATTATTTGGATGACTTTAGTATTAATCTACAATGCAGAGCATTCTTATCATCATGAAATCATGAAAAACCACTGCATGTCCAGAAGGTGGGTCCAGACTTTTGACTGGTATTTTATATAAAATCTAAATACATAGTCACATTAGAATATTTTAACTACCTTCCTAAAATTGGGGCCTTGGCTTATAGTGTTCGCTCAATGGTGATCTCTGACACTTTCCTCATTGCCCCTGTGTTCATTGTAGAGGTTAACTGCTCCAATGTGGTGTGCCAATTGCTCTGTATCACTTGCCAGAACCATTGTTCCCATCTGGCATCAATGGCCTGTGGGGCACCACTGAAGTCCATTCTCTGTACATTTTCTCTATGGCAGCTCTAGCACATCCCACAAAGTTAAAGATTTCCAAGATGCTACCCCCCTTCACCTGGTACCCTATTATCATGCCCTTTTGGACACCAGTGAAATCACATCCTTTGCAAGAAATGACTGCACACTGCTTTTGTTTTGTTGCATTGCAGTCATAAATGAACTGATATAACACATTCAAACCTACACAGCAGGTTCAAAAATTGTGACATTCAATATATATATTATAAGGCAATATATTCAAAATAAGACATTGCGGCCAACAGAATTTTTATATACCTAAAGTGCAGATCATTTTTGACTCAACCTCGAATTATTATTCATTCTAAAGCTGGAATTACACTGCTAAACTGATTGCAAATAGTGTATTTAAATTTAGTGCAGCTTGACAGTTGAAATGCTTTACATTATACAAGTCAAGTGCAATAAATTTTATTGCGTGTTTTGTGTAAGCAAATTTGCTTAAATCTCAATAATGTAAATCAGGACAGTTACTTTGTATAAAGTCAGTCTAAAATTCCAAATCAGTACAGTTAATAGACTTGCAAATCAGTACTTCATAGTGCACTAATACATTTTTACATCCTTATTATTTAGATACATATAGCAAAAGCAACCCTTTAAAAATTAAGCCTGAGGAAGAAATGCATCAGTCATAATCATTTGTCCATTTGCACATACTGTACATGTAAATGGATGTGTACTGTTAGCTTTTAATGCTTTAATGTGTCCCTTTGCGTATTGTTTTCTTGCTTAAATTGGAGTTTGTGCTGACACTCGCCCACAGAAGCCATACAGCGATACAAGCCTCAATTAAGCCAACAAAGCTAATTAAGACCTACAACCCTCTCAGCTCAGGGAATTACTTTACTTATTTGTCCTTGTAACTCTGCTTAAAGGAGACATCCAACCCAATTAGTTTCACTAGTGCCTGTGGAAAAAAAACAGCCAAAATTTAATTTTTTCTGTCACTCATGCAGCTTCATTTATGAAGACTGTTATGATGGTAAGAATTGAAAGCTTGAAAGCTTGGGGTTTTTTTTGTCATGAACAAACAAAGCACATGCATGCTCAAAATAAAACTTTCACAAGAAGGTACCACAGAAGAACCATGTTTGTCCCTTTAAAGAGTTGTGTATGAAAAGAGTTATGTGAACATACATACAAGTACTTTTGAGTTTATTTTGAAATAATGCTTCATGCTTACAGGTCTTATTTACAATTCTGTTTAGAACCATCTGTTAAAAGGTTCTTTAGGGGATTGAAAATGGTTTGTCCAAAGTAGAGTAGCATATTCTGCCTTAAAATTAAAGGTACACAAAAGGTTATTTGAGTGATGCCATAGAAGAACCACTTGGGCTCCTTAAAGGACCATACATGCAAAAGATTTATAGATATGGAGGGTCTTCTATTTATTTGAAGAACATTGTGTTAAGCCCTACCAAATGAATGGTTCTTCTGAGAACTTGTACTCACTATGTGTGGAGGTTTTTAACCCTTGTGCTTGCAGACCTCATTTTCAAAGACTGTTCTCTTTAGAACCATTAATTGAAATGATCTGGAACCAAAAATTATTGTTCTATGAACTCTCAAAGGATGTATTTGTTGCTAGTGAGTCTTCTCTTCTATACACACTTTCTTCTTATTTTGTTTGTTCTGTTCTTGTCTTTTTTATCCTCCTCTTTTGCTCTTCCTTGTATTTTGTTCTTTTTATCCTCTTCTTTCTCTCATTCTTCCCCATCCATCCATTATCTTCTGCTTAATCCTCATCAGGGTAATAGTGAGATCCCTTTACCAGGTGCAGGGCAGTGCATTACACTATCTTAGCTAAACCCAGGACAGGGCGCCATCGCTGGGCACACACACACACACACACACACACACACACACACACACACACACACACACGTACCAGGACAATTTAGAGTACCCAATTCACCTGATTTTGATATTTTTGGACTGTGGTAGGAGACCTGAGACCCCAGAGGAAACTCCAATCAGATGTGGACTTGAACACAAGACCCAGTGCTGAGAGGAGCAAGTGCTAACAACCAAGCCACTGTGCCACCCTCATTCTTCTCTTCTTTTACTGTTTATTCATATCTTCTCACTTAAACCTTTTTACTTTTACTAAGACTATTAGGAAATTGCTGTATTGTGATTAGATTCGTACATATTGTGATTATATGTGTTTAGCATGATAGCTGCTAAAACATACACATTAACCTTAATTTTACTTGGTTGAACTTAAATGATTTACATGTGTTGGATCCTCTGCATGCTTTGATTAATCAAAGCACCTGAACATCTGTGATTGGTCAGGATGTTCACATGATAAAACATTCAATGACTGATTAAATGATCACTTTCTAAACTGAGCTACTGCCACATTGGCACATTGCTTAAGTCAGTATGACATTAAAGATTAACAGACAGTACATAGTACAGCCTACTATGGACAGTGCATTGTAAACATCCTAAATGGACTAAATTGTAGGCAGTAGAAATGTGACCTCCGCCTTGTTTCTGCAGTGTTATCAGGCCTGTGCCACTCTCACTGTTGAGCCCATTAATCTTTAAGCACTGCTCTCTGTTCCTACAGTGCATGTTAGCCAGACAAGAGCTCCAGAGCTAGAGGGGTAGACTGTCAGGGCTGCTAACCCAGCAGGGATTGCCAACTTTGGGTTTGCATCTTAGCGGGGGCAGCTGGTGGTGGGTGAGGGGTGTAATTCCCATGGAACTTTTCAAAGAGCTCATTTCTTACACATGAGAAGTGCATGAAAAACTCAGAGCTTACTGGTGAAGAGGTCTAGTGCACTTTTGCTTTAAAGACCAAACAGTCTTCCATCCCTCTGTACTCACTTAATAAGGAAACATGAACTGCATAAATCATATTTTGGCATGTGAAAGCATCTTAAAAAGCTCAAATCCTGTGTTTTTTTGGAAAAAGTTTGCTTTCCATTTTAAACACAGCTTCCATGGATCCTTTAAACGTCTTATAAAGTCTTAAAATGGATTTAAGAATTAAGGTCATAAAATGTTTAAAAATGTATTTTTTCTCTTACCTCTAATAAATTTAGGGATGTCTGATCCAGGCTTGTTTAATGGATCAAGAGCTGACTCATGTAAGCCATGTCCAATCCGATTTCTTGCATGTTTACTCCACTGTCTGTCATAGAGCTGCCATAAATGGCTATTATCCCCAACCTGTAGGAGTGAGCCAAGTTTTAAATTAAATCAAGTATTAAAGCAATCTAAATGTCTACAGAGAACAGTTTTAAGGAGGAAAATTAAAGATGGGCCTCCTTTCATTTAAATGTACTAGTAGACTAAGCGTCTATTATGTTTTCTGCCGCAACAGCAACATGCCACTAAAATCTCACACTAAACCCTCAAGACATGTTTTAACCAAAAATCACAAGTGGTTCAAAACAAATCTTTTGTGGAAATGTTCTATCAACAACTGAGCAAATTTTTGAATTAATCACATATTGGTTCATCCAACCCAAGCAGTGTAGTGTATTCACGCAAGTATTTCCCAGAAGTAGATATCACTAAATTAGATTTTCTTATTTTTGCTGCAATTCTGAAAAATTGTACATATCAAAAACTACCCTTCACTGCCTGCTCCATATAGTCCATATATGGAAATTAAGCTGCAAAAATATCCCGTGTTGAAGGAATTGTTTTTGTGAGGCTATGAAAACCAATTTGCACATATTGGCCTGTTAAGCAAATCATCAAAAACTGCTTGTTCAGCTCTAAGGTATTAAAAAAATGTAAAACATCTTTTAAAATATTCATAGTGTAGTTTGGAAAAAGTATGTGAACCCCTGGGCTAATGACTTAAACAAAAGCTATCTGGAGTCAGACATTTGGATTACAGCTACTTTTACTTAGAAAAAAAATGAGTTTGCTGTTCTCAAGAAGCACTTACTTATGTGAACCATGCTTCACAAAATAGAGATCCTATAAGAGCTATGATGTTGAAAACTGTTGATTTATATAATGCTGGAAAGGGTTGCAAAGTAATCACAAAGAGATTAGGCATTCAGTTTGTTTTAGTACTCTTCAATTTAGTGTCTACTTGGCTGCCCAGCCAAACTCCAAATTACAATGCTCAATGAAGTAAAAACCCTACAGTGAAAGCTAAAAAGTTGATGGAGTCATTGTAACTGGTTAATATATGTTAATGAATAGACCTTCTGAAAAAACATTAATGTCCATGAAAGGAACCACAGCAGAGGCAAGCTCAAATGTTTTGTGAACTGATGAATGCTAAGTGCCTAAAAGGACATTGCATAACAACATGATCCCGACTGTGAAGTATGGTGGAGGGAGCATCATGATTTTGACAGCTTTGCTGCATCTGGACCTTGACTGAATGTCAGCAGTGAAGGGAAAACTATGTTCCTAAGTTTATCAGGTTACCCTACATGATGCCTGGCTGTCAGGTGTCTGAAGTTCAGTAGAAGCTGAACGATTTAACAGGATAGTGATTATACTAATCTACATTAATCTACTCTGTTCAGGCCTTATTCACGGCTAATAGAAGCCCTTGCTTGAGGTTATTGCTTGAGAACAGAATCACATTTCATGACCAGTTAATACAGAAACCCAGGTAATTCCAAAGGGTTCACAAAGCATTCCTTGTTGTCTACATTAAGATGTGTTAACTTGCCATGATTTGTTTTTTGCAGAACCCACACACTGAAAGCTTCTGATTTCATGCTTGTGTTTTGATGTTTTTGGGGGGTTGATGTAGATGGGGCAGGGCCTAAGGGTGTTGGGGGAGTTAGTGGGGTTCAGGAGCTGCGTGCTAGTGCAAATACGATTGTGCCTGAGGGTCTTATGCGATCTCTTGAGGATCTGTGTGTGGCTATCTGCTACATGTGGAGATGAGCTAGCAGTAATGAGGAGCTTTGGGACCCCAAAATGTCTGTAGGTTTGTGTGTTTGTATAGATGAACACTAACAAAAATCTGATTTCTTCCTTCACATTGAACAGGAGTATCTAGTTCAGTTTTTGCTGTTAATTATGGATTCTCATTTGACTGTTAAATAATAGAATAGTAGTTTTTACTTAATAGATAGATATATACTTTATTAATCCCTTGCGGGAAATTCAGGAAAATTTAATATGTTAAGTAAGGGTGTCAGGCCTGCCCTCACGTCATGTCATTGTTCTGTGTCTTGTCTCCCTCTTGTGACCTTATTGGAGATTACAAGCCCTTATATGTACTTCCTGTGATGTCATCCTTAATCATATCCAGGTGTCCTGTGTTTCATGTCATTAGTCTCTGTCTTTATAAGCTCTGTTTGTATCTCCCTGCCTTGTTGGTCATTGTGTCCTTGTGTAGGTCTTGTCCCCATCATCATCATGCTCTCTGTGTCAAGTTCCCAGTCCAGGTTGGAGGTCTCTTTGTTCCTAGTGTTTTCATCTTTGTGTTCTAGTTATAGTCTGATCTTGGTCCATGTTTACAGCCACTGTGCTGTCTTTTGTTTTCATTCGTGTTTCTGTAAATAAACCCCTTTTTGTACATATCCTCTGCGTTCGCCTCTCAACTCTCGCTGACAACCTCACAAAGGGTGTAAAAATGCAATGATGCATCATGATGTATCTGTCTGAGGATGAGGATTCAAGTTCCTATTTTTGGAGCTATAATAATAACATAATACCGTTTAATAAAATATATTATATAAAGTATATAAGTATAGTAAGAATTTTTGTTTATATATATTAACTGTAGTTTTGAGGATAAGTAAGATTTTGGCCAAAAATGCAATAGCCAAAATAGTCCCCAAAAGTTTTTTCCCAGTATCTTACCATTATCAACACTATGTATGCTAACAAAGGAGATGCATATGGGTTCACTGGTTGTTTTGAATAATAAATAAAATGACTGTATTTGTGTTGTAGACATTGCAACTCCTGCATTACGTACAGGGGTTTGTAAACCAATGTAAAATAAAATCACTCTGTATGTTTCTCTACAATGCACCATTTTACATCAAAAATCAGTCATTGAATTATGCAGAATGTTTCGGTGGCATTTCCTTTTAAAGAATCACAATCACACCAAACCTCTGTGAAGTCATAGATTTAAACCACTATTTTTCATAGTTTTCTTTAAAAAAATGAGGGCACACAACATTAGTCAGTTCAGTGCTTTTAGTGCCTGATGCGATTGCCTTGCCTCAGGGACATACTGCAGGTGAGATCAGTGTAACGAGCATGGATGAGGTGATGCAATAGAGTGCAGCTGTGTGTGTGTGTGTGTGTGTGTGTGTCACAGCATGCCATTCCAGCCAGGCTGACAAGTGAAAGGACCATGCCACCACCTCATTTAGTGCCTGACTGCACCTTATTGAAATCGATTTACAGACTGCTGAGCGAGGAGCACCACAGCAAAGAAACCGAAAGAGACTGAAAGAGAGACATGTGTCTTTTTGAAAAGACACTGAACATTGTTTACAACTATCTTGGCAGTGTGTTTAACACAAGTAAACATAAAAACAGCAAAAATGTATCACAAATGTCTTTTTTTAATAAAGTTATTGATACAGTTAGAAGAACACAGGTTTGCTTCCAGACATTGCATGTATTTGTTAAATTCATTTGTTAAAGAGGAGGTGGCTTGACTTCACATGCATTGGAGGAGGCCTGTGTTAGTCTGCACCCTCCTAAACTCAAGGACATTACAAGTGATAGGGAGAGTCAACAAATGCGTGTGTTGATTGGATATCAACAAATTGGGGAGAAATTTGGGTAGCAAAACAAAAAAAAAAAACAAAAGTACACAGAATTTTTTATAAATAAAAAATTATATATTTTTAAATATTTTAAAAATAAAAGGGAATATTTTCACTTTATTTCAGATATGGTGAAGCTACAAAAGTATTTTTTTATATTAAACTTGATATTGCTAGTTGCTAGTCTTTTCTTTAATAGTAGGGGACTAAAGATTTATAAAATAGAATGTCTTCCATCATTTTTCTTGCCTTTGATACCTGTTAATTAAAAATTGTTGAGGTGGCTGTAAAGAAATAAATATTGTCCAAATTTTTTTTTTAAATGAATGACTTGTGTATCTTCCCAGCAGGCACAGGACATTATTAGACGTTATACTGGCGTTACATTTTTGTCATCTGATGTCATGACAACATTCAACCAAAAATGAACGTCTATTGACGTTGGTGACCTGCTGGGTTTTCTAATGCTCTCTCTCTTTCTGTTCATGCTCTTCAGGCTCTCGTAAAGATTTCCAGAAGACTACTGATGGCTCTCGTTCTGCGCAGTCCTCCCCAAAACGGCTGGCTGTTGTGACACCAAAACCACAGTCACCAGGTGAGAATCCCAAACATCTCCAGCATCCCTCATACGCATCATCTTCTGACTCAGAGGTGTAAATATTTGCGCAATTGCTCTACCACATTAAGAATTCATGTTATATTTTTGGCCTCATACAGACATCAAGACAAAGATAGAGAGACATGAAAAACAGCTGCAGCAGTGGCTGAGGCGCTTCATAGTCATTCCATTCACACAGTTTAGCCACTCAGGGGTTCAAGTCAGCTGTCAAGTTGAGCTCAGTGGATCTCAGGAGTCTATCCACAATCCTTCATGTCTGAACCATTGCCCATCCCCCAACTTCAGTCTCCATTTTATTCTTATGCAGTTTCCACATGAAGTTCATTGTTCTGGAGTCCCAGTCAGCAGAACTGTATCCATTAGAACACCTTGGGGATGCGGTAGAACAGGAGAGTTGCAGCATGAAATTAACTGTTCCATTGTTAAATGTATTATTTAAGTGAGAGTAACATTGACCTGTTCATGGTATTTGTAATAAAAAACAACCACATAAACCTCTTATGGCCCCATGGGAGCGATGTTCATCCACCTGACCTGTAGATGAACCAAGAAGTGTCTCTCTCTCTCTCTCTCTCTCTCTCGCTCTCTCTCTCTCTCTCTCCCTCTCACCAATATGGTCTTTCTTCCAAGAGCAAATATAAGCTTCTATCTGTCACAACATTGTCACTGTTGAGTTGAGCTTCCATTAGACCTGCATTATTACCACAGAGAGCATATAAACCCTTCCTTTCTATTCCTCTGTTGTCATAGAGATGACTCCACAACTGCAGGGAAGACCACTCAGGTGGTATAGGTATACACATGCCAGCAAATGTATGTGTATGTGCATTAGAGATGAAATATGTGAACGTCTGGCACTCTGTAAGTCACTGCAATTTATTCTCCTTACTGTAATCTGTGTTGGTTTAATATGGAAGCATGTTTATCGATCCACATGACACTAATGGATTTATGAAACTGCCAGTCAGTGCTGGTTTAGCTGTTAAGAGAATAAATGCTCGAGTCATAGCTGTACAGTGAGCAATCACGATTGGCCAGTAGACTCAGGAGTGTGGTTCAGGATGTTCACACCAATAAATTCACAGATTTCATCACAGCTAATCCATGCTCCGCCCACAAATGCAGTCTTTCTTAACTACTGTTTCAAGGTTGGACTTTTAAAAGAATAACTAAATGAAGTTTTGGGCCAGTTTCCTATAGCACTATGAAAAAATATATCTGTGGGTGGAGTATGAAAGCTCAATTTATTTTCTTTTACTGGCAAAGCATGGATTTGCCCACTCATGTCTTGCTCAAAACCACAATACCAAACACCATAGCAAAGCACAATTGTATGCAGCATTTTCATTGATGTGTGTCTGGCATGTAGAATCTGTAAAGTGTGGAACCACTTTTGCCTGTCACTACAGGAGTGTGTATATTCTCTGTTGGAGGACCTGGCTGTCCTTTGCTATGACACACAGAATGGTAACTTCAGCATCTGCTGTGTCCCCAGCTGCCTTGCTAATGAGCCTTTTCCCCAGAACAATCTCAAAGTGGCCTATTTGCTGCTAGTCTTTTCCAAACAAATTGCCAGCATTCTTAATTCTGAGTACCTTGAGTTAAAGGAGGCCATTATGAGTGATTAGCTGCTGTTGTGTGTTATTAACATACACAGACATGTCTTCCCTCTCAAATTAATTTTTAAAAGTGATTACAGCAGTAGGTCATTCTGACATCCTGTCAGTCTAAGTGAAAATGAAGTATTAATCTAGACTCATCTAATGCACCATTCTATCTTTTTCTTGTATTTTATTTTGCCTGCCAAAGTCCAGGGAATATTCCACAAAGCAGGATTTCTAGGTTAGCCTGTGGGATTACAGTGGACATATTGCACCCCTTTCCCACAAGTCAACACAGTTCCCTTGGGGGTCTTAATGAAATGCCCATCACATTTTTTTTGTCAAAATACCTAATTGATTAACGTCTAAAGCACCAACTGTCACTCTTTTTAAACAGCTCTGTTCAAATTGATTGGTTTAAGTGCCTGTTCTTTGCTTGCTCCACCCACCCTCTACTCTCCCACCCTGGTACAGTAGGAAGTGCTGTTGTCATCATGGGTAGTCATTTAAATGTAGCTGCTAGCCCACTTAATGTGGAATGGGAAATCTGAATAAGAAACAAACATCAGCATGAAATTGGCATAAAGCACAGCAAAAATCAGCACAAATCACAGTAGACATTACCAGAACCTGCAGAAATCCTGATCCTGAAAGCAACTACTGCACCATTTCAGGCTGAGTGGGAAATTTCTAGACACCTGAATGTAGCTGCTTCACTATTTAAGGTGGAACAGAAATTGAAATAACTTCACAAATCACAGCTGATTTGTTACTGTACCTTTAATAATTATATATTGTAACTGTTGCAATAAACTTTCACCAGATGGTAGCTTGTGAAGAGGTTTTTTTTTTTTTTGCCAATTAAGCCATCCCATCCACTAGGGGGCTCTCCCCATCACTTTGCACTGTCCCTGACTCTAGGAGGGTGAAGACATGCACTTGCCTCCTCTTCTGCGTGCAATACAGCCACCACCTCTTTTCGAACTACTGCTGATACACTGTCACCAATGGACTCGGAGGAAAGCGCAGGGTTCCCAGCTCGGAATGGACCAATCAGTAGACACCTGAGCCAGCGGACATTGCAATGTGTGAGTGATAGGGAGAGAGAGAGCCATCTATCCGTCCAGAGAGAGTACGGCCAATTTTGCTCTCTCAGGTCTCCGGCTGTTGATGGCAAACAGCATGACCGGGATTCGAACTCTGCTGAGCCACTTGGGACCCTACCTTCTTAGGTTTTAATGGAGTCAATGTAACAAGACTGTTTTCCATTTCTATGGGTCTACTCCTCATGAACATTACACATGTTGTAAAGTACATAAAGTATTTTCTAATTATGAAAAAGGTGGAAAAAATGAAAACAAAGTTTTATGTCATGATTGTGGCGAATGTTCTGACAAGCTCAGTGTATTGTGCCTCACTCCTGGCAGTGATGTACAGTAACAGCACTCATCATCACTCCTGAAAGGCCAGGGCTACTGTGGGCTTGAATGGGTGGTCTAATATAAATGTTCCTTATTATTCATGATGTCATAACCACACATTCATAACATCCTGTTTTCACAGTTTAGTTTTCATATATGGATTTAATGGGCTAGGTGCATTTTGAAACTAATAATTGTACATCAGAGCAAGAAAACGTCTGTTTTCGTTGCATAAAGTGGGCCCTTTAACATTAAAAATTAATGATATTTTTCTACAGTCCTGCAAAGGCAGAGGGCAGCAGCTGCAGCAGCGAGGGTCCCCGGGGGACCAGGTGTGCCAGTTTTGGGATGCAGTGGTTCCCCTAGCTTGGAGAAAAAGAAAGAGGAGGCGCAGAGGAAAGAGAAAGAGCGAGAAGAGCAGGAGAGAAGAGAGGAGGAGGTGCTGCGGCTGCAGGCTCACTGTGAGGAGCAGGCTGGGCAGCTGCAGGCTCTTCGGGCTGAGCTGAGGAGGAGCACTGTTGGCCTGGACGCCTTCGTTGTTT
This sequence comes from Crenuchus spilurus, assembly GCA_036984385.1. Lineage (NCBI taxonomy): Eukaryota > Metazoa > Chordata > Actinopteri > Characiformes > Crenuchidae > Crenuchus > Crenuchus spilurus. Next base: position 146,071 of record BRDA01000542.1, read on the forward strand.
GCACCCAGCACTTTTGCCTGAAGGTACTACAGAGTGAAAGTTTTGTTCAGTGCGCTATCTTACACTGCCAGTTATTTAAAACATCCAGAACATCTCTGATGTCCCACTACTAACCGCTATTCAGCACACTGCACATTATGTTAAGGTCATACTTTGTTAACCAGTCTAATTCTGGTGATTTTTCCAATTTTATAGTGATTTAAATCAAATGGGTCTTTCTCAGTTTCTGTGTGGCACATATATATATATATATATATATATATATATCTGGTGGTACCCACCCCAGACACACAGGTGAGCATGTCCAAATGACCCTACCTAAAAGTGCATCAGGGGCACCATTTAGCATGGACATTCCTTCCTTGAGCCCTAAAGGTTTCAATACGAGCCCTGAAAATTTTTTTGTAAGTGAAAGTAAAGTTTGTGCGCTCTCCCCTTAAATGACCTTCACTGAATGGAGACTCAATAACCCAGAAAATTCCCCCTTTACAGCCTAATGTTGACAGGTATACTTGGAAGTATTGTATTGTGTCACACACTCTTATTTACAAAAGCTCAAAAATTGTAGTAACAACTGTCTTCAAACTTTTGTCTGGATCTCCAGAGCTATCTGTTAGAGAGACTAGAGATTTTGTGTTTTTCAGACAATGTGCCTGCAATCCAGAAGCCATAAAATAAATATTATTATGTTGGAGGGAACTTTGGTGTCACACATTTTAAAGCAAAATAATTCATAACACTCTCTTCACAAATTATGCAGTGTGTGGTGCTCCAGCACATTTTAGCTGCTGTTTCAGCAACAATAAAACTGCGACTGCATTAAAAGCCACTTCAGCTGCTTCATAGACAGTAATGTTTTTATAGAAGCTAGAACAGAACACACAGGCTCCCGACTGTATAGAACTGAAAGAAGTTCTATCATATCTAAATAGAGCTGGGCTTTTAAAGCTCAACACAGTAAATCTGTGGACTAGGAAAAATGTCACAACTGTGGTGATAATGCTCAGGACAAGCTATCTCCCTCTCATTTAATTTAGGTGATCAGTTCACTGTCCGCATAAGAATGGAGCTGGGATTGAAAATATTTGGGCTGATGTATATTTAAGGAACTGAAAATATACTTAAGAAAATTATCATTTGATTTAGCATGTGCTTTAGGCTAAGCTTAGGCTACTGCACAGAATCTGCACACGGGCCATAGCTGTTTATTTTATGTAGCAGTAGGTTTTAAGGGCCACAGTGCTCTCTGGTGTTTACACACGAAAGTGCAGTTATTGATTTCTTCTGTGCCAATAAATATTTAAGTTGATGTATTGAATCAGATAATAGTATGCTAGTCAGGTTCTGAACAGATCGACATGGTAAACATGTCTGCACATATATAAACAAAACACACACACACACACATATACAGTATATACAGGGGTTAGACAATGAAACTGAAACACCTGTCATTTTAGTGTGGGAGGTTTCATGGTTAAATTGGATCAGTCTGGTGGCCAATCTTCATTAATGTCACATTGCACCAGTAAGAGCAGAGTGTGAAGGTTCAGTTAGCAGGTAAGAGCACAGCTATATAGTAT
>BRDA01000547.1:0-14686 GCA_036984385.1 Crenuchus spilurus
TTACAGAGGTCAAACGTTTCCTGTAGTTTTTCACGAGGTTTGCACACACTGTAGCAGGGATTGTGGCCAATTCCTCCACATGGATCTTTTCCGGATAAGCCAGGTTTCTGGGCTGTCACTGAGAATCACAGAGTTTGAGCTCCCTCCAAAGATTTTCTATAACAAGTTCCATTTATATATAGCGCCTTTCAAGGAACCCAAGGACACTTTCTATAGGGTTTAGGTCTGGAGACTGGCTAGGCCACGCCAGAATCTTCATATGCATCTTATGGAGCCACACCTTGGTTATCCTGGCTGTGTGATTTGGGTCATTGTCATGTTGGAAGACCCAGCCATGACCCATCTTCAATGCTCTGAGGGAAGGAGGTTGTTCCCCAAAATCTCGCAATACATGGCCCCGCTCATCCTCTCCTTAATACAGTGCAATCGTCCTGTCCCATGTACAGAAAAACACCCCCAAAACATGATGAACACGGCGAATGGAATTTAGATCAAAAAGTTCTATTTTGGTCTCATCTGACCACAGCACTTTCTCCTGGACGTGTGCTGATTTAAGCGGGGGAACCTTCCTTGCCATGTATGACTTTAAACCATGAAGTCTTAGTGTATTAGCCACAGTAACCTTATAAACAGTGGTGCCAGCTCTCTTCAGGTCATTGATCATCTCCTCCCGTGTAGTTCTGGGCTGATTCCTCACCTTTCTTAGGATCATTGATACACCACGAGGTGAGATCTTGCATGGAGCCCCAGTCAGAGAGAGATTGACAGTCATGTTTAGCTTCTTCCATTTTTTAAAAATTGCTCCAACAGTTGATCTTTTTTTCACCAAGCTGCTTGGCAATTGCCCTGTAGCCCTTTTGCAGCCTTGTGGAGGTCTCTGGTGTCTTTGGACAGCTCTTTGGTCTTAGCCATGTTAGTAGTTGGAGTCTTACTGTGGAGAGTCCATGTGCATTAAGTGGCCATGATCTTTTCACTACTTCATCAGTTTTCCTTCCCTGGACTACTTGTGTTATATACTGAGAAATGCATAGCAGAAACTCCCCACAAGACCTGCTGTTTGGAAGATGGGGTCTCCTCCCAGTTGGACATGCCTGGAACACCTCACCAGGGAGGTGTCCATTAGGCATCCTAATCAGGTGCCTGAACCACCTCAACTGGATCCTTTTGATGTCCACCCCATGCAGGAGGGTGTTGCTCTGCTGTCACGCAACATAGCCCATAGTCTTTTAGTTAGCTGGCAGAGTAGTGTAAATAAGTGACTTACCAGAGCCAAGACTGGACCACAGATAAACTGGCTTAACTAACCACCAGCAAGCTCCTTGAGGCATCACTTAGGTTCAACTATATTGACACTGTGTCTGTGCCCTGAATTAAAGTCAATCCTAGAAAGTCCTCAACAGCTTGTCTTAGTAACTTAATTAATATTCCATTATCATGTCCAACTAGTAATTATAGCACGTCTGATCTAAAGTTTTGGTTACTCAATATAAGATCTCTAAGTTCAAAAGCACTTATTGTGAATTAAATTATAAGTGATCAGAAATTTAACATTTTATGTCTTACAGAAACATGGATTAGACCTGATGACTATGTAGCACTAAATGAAGCCAGCCCTGAAGGTTATAATTATGTTCACAGTCCGAGATTGTCTGGAACTGGAGGCAGTGTAGGTATAATCTACCAAAACATTTTAAACAATCAAAAATATTGTGAGACATTTAAATCCTTTGAAATTCTTTCAATTAATATAACCAATCCAGTTACAAATAAAATATATACAGGCCTCCAGGGCCCTACTCAGAATTTCTAAAAGAATTCAGTGACTTTGTGTCGAGTGTAGTAGTGCATAGTGATAAAGTAATAATTGTAGAAGACTTTAATATACATTTTGAAAATATAGACGACTCATTAAAAAAAGGCATTTATAGCTATTTTAGATTCTACAGGTATTACCCAACATGTAAAAGAACCTACACACTATTGTAATCATACCCTGGATTTAGTTTTGACCTTGGGAATTAACTTGGATAACTTAAACATTTTTCCTCAAAATCCAGCAGTTTCAGATAATCTAATTATCTAATCTCTTATGAGCTACATCTTAATCATAATATATGCAGATCTCCATGTTATTGCATGAAACATTCAATAACATCAGATTCAGCCCAACAATTTGTAGAAAACCTCCCAGACTTATCAATTCCCATTTACTCTTCATTAAGTTCAATGGATTTAGAAAGACTGACTGACCGTGTAGGAAATACCTTCCATTCAACACTAGACATTGTAGCCCCTCTTAAATATAAAAAGACGAGACAGAAAAAGCTTGCCCAATGGTATAATGATCAGACTCGCACTTTAAAGCAAGCAGTTCGGAAGCTAGAGAGGAAATAGCGGTCAACTAAACTAGAGATATTCCACTGTGCCTGGAAAAACAGCTATACTGAGTATTAAAAAAGCTCTCAATAAAGCACGTTCAGAATATCTTGCATCCCTGATTGAAACTAATAAAAACAATCCTAGAGTACTTTTCAGTGTGATTTCTAAGCATACAAAAAAATCATGCAGACACTGAAACTCTAATCCCAGCTAATCTTACTAGTAACACCTTTATGAACTTCTTCAGTAATAAAATAGAAAACATTAGACAAAAAACTACATCTGTAGCCTTAAACCCAATCTGTCTGCTATCAGACTTAGATGAAATAGAACAAAACACAGTTTTGAAAGACAGACTGGGAGTTTTTAATCCAATAACACAACCAGATCTGGAGAAAATTATTGCTTTATCAAACTGTACAACTTGCAGACTTGATGCTATCCCTTCAAAACTACTTAAACACTCTGTTACAATTAAACCTATTTTAACAATAATAATCTCGTCCCTTAACTTAGGACACGTAACCAAAGCTTTTAAACTAGCAGTTATTAAACCTCTGATCAAGAAATCAAATTTAGACCCTAATATATTGTTCAGTTATAGACCTATTTCTAACTTACCATTCATGTCTAAAATTTTGGAAAAAGTTGTGGCCCAACAGCTTTGCTCATATTTGCATAAAAACCAAATGAAAAGTTTTATGAAAAGTTCCAATCTGGATTTAGACCCCATCATAGCACCGAGACAGCTCTTATTAAGATAACTAATGATCTTCTTGCCTCTGATCAAGGCTACGTATCCTTATTAGTTGTATTTGATCTAAGACCACAATAGACCACAATATTCTCCTAAGAAGACTAGAGAACATGGTTGGAATCACAGGAACAACCCTAATGTGGTTTAAATCTTATCTAACAGAATGTTACCAGTTTGTAAATGTTATTGATGTAACGTCCAACAGTACAAAAGTGAGATGTGGAATTCCACAAGGATCTATCTTAGGACCTCTATTATTCATGCTTTATATGCTTCCATTAGGCCACGTTATAAGTAAACATAATATTAGTTTTTACTGTTTTGCAGATGATACACAACTTTTTATATCAGCTAAACCTGATGACAGGATTAGATTAAAGAAAATAGAGGACTGTGTAAAAGATGTGAAATGCTGGATGACGTATAACTTCCTTCTCTTAAATAGTGACAAAAACAGAGGTCCTTCTTCTGGGCCCAAAGACCATGAGAAATAAATTATCAGGCTTAAGTTTAAATCTGGATAACTTCACTGTTACACCTGACTCAGTAGCAAAACATCTTGGTGTCATAATTGACTCAGATTTATCATTTGACCAACACATAACTAAAACTACCAGAACTGCTTTTCTACATCTCCGTAATATTTTGAAGTTAAGAATTGCCTTATCCCTAGAGGATGCAAAAGAACTGGTACATGCGTTCATTACTTCTAGGTTAGGTTACTGTAATGCACCATTATCAGGATGCTCAAGCAGTAACCTAAATAAACTTCAATTAGTTCAAAATTCAGCAGCCAGGGTTCTTACTAAAACCAGAAAATTTGACCATATTAGCCCAGTTTTATCAGCACTACACTGGCTTCCAGTTAAATACCGAATCGAATATAAAATTCTTTTATTGACATATAAAGCCCTACATAGTTTTGCCCCTGAGTATTTACAAGACCTTATTTCCTATTATGAACCATCTCGTTTACTTAGATCACAGGGTACTGGCTTCTTGATAGTTCCCAGAATTCAGAAATCATTAGCAGGGGGAACACTTTTCTTATATGGCCCCTCATCTTTGGAATAAACTCCCAGACAATGTTCGCAACTCAGTCACAGTCTCAACCTTTAAGACTAGGCTGAAAACATATCTGTTTAGTTTAGCTTTTGGTAATTAATACTTTACATTATAGAAAGGTTGTAGATCCAGGGGTGCACTGATGTAGGGATTTATAGTGAACTGAGATGCTCGGGCTGTCATAGCACTGCTCACACAATCACTCAGGTTTGTTGATGGTGAGCAGAGGGATGCCAGTGTCTTGGGGAGCTCCCATGCCTGTTTACCTTTTGGCTCTCTACTTTTAGGTAGGCTGTTCTAGATAGTTCTGCCGGAGTCAATAGCTACACTCTGATATCTCTCATAATCCCTGTGCTCTATAAATCCAAACAGAACTAATTCCATTTTTGTCTTTTTCCGAGTGAGTGATTGCCCACCGGTCCGGTCCAAGGCTGATAGAAGACTGATTACTATTCTCTCCATGATGCTTAGCTGGATCAGCTGCCCACCAACAACCAACTACTGTGGCCTGCTCCAGATGCCTGCTCCATTTCCTTGCCACTGTTGCCGTTGGCTTGCTCACCGGGGATTAGGGATTAATGATTTGATGTTTGTTATTACTAAACCTGTAAAGCTTCTTTGTGACATCAGCTGTAAAAAGCACTTTATAAATAAATTTGATTTGATTTGATGTTTTACTTCAAGTCTTTCATGGATGTCATCCTCACCCTATCTCTAAGGGAAAGCCCAAACACTGCAGAGAAAGCTCATTTCAGCCACTTGTATCCACAATCTCATTCTTTTGGTCACTACCCAAAGCTCCTGACCACAGCTAACAGTGGAACTATAAACTGACTATTAAATAGAGAGCTTTGCCTTCTGGCTCAGCTCACTCCTCCCCAAAACAGAATGGTACATACAGTGCATCACAAAAGTGAGCACACTCCTCACATTTCTGCAGATATTTAAGTATATCTTTTCATGTGACAACACTGACAAAATGACACTTTGACACAATGAAAAGTCGTCTGTGTGAAGCTTATATAACTGTAAATTTATTCTTCCCTCAAAATAACTCAATATATAATCATTAATGTCTAAACCACTGACAACAAAAGTGAGTACACCCTTTAGTGAAAGTTCCTGAAGTGTCAATATTTTATGTTGCCATTATTTTCCAGAACTGCCTTAATTCTCCTGGGCATGGAGTTTACCAGAGCTTCACAGATTGCCACTGGAATGCTTTACCACTCCTCCATGATGACATCACAGAGCTGGCAGATATTCGAGACTTTGTGCTCCTCCACCTCCCGCTTGAGGATGCCCCAAAGATGTTCTATTGGGTTTAGGTCTGGAGACATGCTTGGCCAGTCCATTACCTTTACCCTCAGCCTCTTCAATAAAGCAGTGGTCATCTTAGAGGTGTGTTTGGGGTCATTATACTGGAACACTGCCCTGTGACCCAGTTTCCAGAGGGAGGGGATCATGTTCTGCTTCATTATTTCACAGTACATATTGGAGTTCAACTCCCCAACACCTGCTGCACTCATGCAGCCCCAGACCATGGCATTCCCACCATCATGCTTCACTGTAGGCATGACACATTTATCTTTGTATTCCTCACCTGATTGCCACCACACATGCTTGAGTTCATCTGAACCAAACAAATTAATCTTGGTCTCATCAGACCATAGGACAGTGTTCCAGTAATCCATGTCCTTTGTTGACAGCTAACTGTTTGCGGGCTTTCTTGTGTACAGACTTCAGAAGAGGCTTCCTTCTGGGGTGACAGCCATGCAGTTTGATGGAGTGTGTAATGGTCTGAGCACTGACAGGCTGACCCCCCACCTCTTCAATCTCTGCAGCAATGCTGACAGCACTCCTGCATCTATCTTTCAAAGACAGCATTTTGGATGTGATGCTGAGCACATGCACTCAGCGTCTTTGGACGACCAATGTGAGGTCTGTTCTGAGTGGACCCTGCTCTTTTAAAATGCTGGATGATCTTGTCCACTCAGTTTCAGGGTGTTGGCAATATTTGTATAGCCTTGGTCATCTTCATGTAGCACAACAATTCGTCTTTTCAGATCCTCAGAGAGTTCTTTGCCATGAGGTGCCATGTTGGAACTTGCAGTGACCATTATGAGAGAGTGTGTACTACAAAATTTAACCCACCTGCTCCCTATGCACACCTGAGACCTAGTAACACTAACAAGTCACATGACATTCTGTAGGGAAAATGACAAGCAGTGCTCAATTTGGACATTTAGGGGTGTAGTCTCTTAGGGGTGTACTCACTTTTGTTGCTGGTGGTTTAGACATTAATGACTGTATATTGAGTTATTTTAAGGGAAGAATAAATTTTCACTGTTATATAAGCTGCACACAGACTACTTGTCATTGTGTCAAAATGTCATTTTGTCAGTGTTGTCCCATGAAAAGATATACTTAAATATTTTCAGAAATGTGAGGGGTGTACTCACTTTTGTGATACACTGTAGTATGGCATTATAAAATAACAGATTATAAAGAGGTCCATGTCTCATGATCCTCCTCCTTTCCAAACCTATATTATGTTAAATCACATTTTGCTTCACAAACTTTTCACACCAGCTATACAGCTGTCCTGCCTGCATTATGTTCCAGTCTTCTCTGCTTCTCTCTCCTCTCTCATGATACATTTCCTATCATGGACTATTCTCTGCTGTCTGTATGATCCTCTGCTCAATAACTAGTCAAAATCCAACCTGTGGTCCATTTCTTTGTGCTCTCTGACAGCCCAGGTTCAGTGCTCCCCATACATTGAACAGGTTCTTGAGCTACAGTGGCTGTTTGTGCAGCATTTCATATGGATACCAGTGTGTTTCATTCTTACTGCACCTCTGCCTATGACACTATATCCATGCACATTTGGGGAACTAATTCCCCACTAAAATAAACTACTTCACTGCTTTCACCTGACAGATGTAAAGCAAAGCCAGTTCTGCCACTATCACCTTTAAACATTATCACTTAACTTCACAATTTAGACACTTTATCACATCAAAACCTTCGCCAGATCTTTTATTAGTCCCACAGCGGGGAAATTCAAGTTGTCACAGCAGAAAAGGGACAGTGTGTGAGGAGTGGATGATTTAGTAAACACTTGAAAAATAGCAAATAAAAGTATATTTACTATGAGACTCAGAGCAATACAGAAACCAGGGAACATACATGAAGCGAATGTCCAAACAACAGCAACAAGATGACTAGACAGAGGCGAGGTCGATAAGCTTCAAAATGTAGGTCAAGCACGAGAGAAAAAGGCAAAATGGATAATAAGTGCAAAAACAAGATCAAAGTCAAAACTGAGGCAAAAGGTCATACACAGGCGATCAAAGAGAGTATATAAATACAGCTAGGTAAGTCACAAAGGGAATCAGCATGGCAATGGCAATACTTCACATTGGAGCTGAGAGAAATGAGTGTTTAAATAGCATTTCTCCTGTGATTGGCTGTCAGCATCTGCAGCTGCTGGGGTGGCTGCTGGGAGTTGGAGTTTGCGAAAACTATCCGCGTCCTGACACAGTGAAGCACTGACCAATAGAAACAGGCATTAGAGACTCTTAACAATATAGAAATGATAATACCACTTATCAAAAACAAAACTCTAAGGAATAATAGCTAAATCTTCATAAATATTGCACCTTGGTAGATTAAAATATTGCACATAATGCAGCATGACTAAATTAGTATCAAATTAATGAATGAAAATTGCATATTATATATATACATGAATATTTCCAGTCAGATATCTACATCAGTGAAGTTATACTGTAAGTGAGACTATGAGTGATATTTAAAGTTAAGACTTATAAGTTATAGGTTATTAGTGGTCTACTTTGAGCAGGGTTGGTTGTAAAGTCTAACCAAAGCAGGAAGGAAGAACCTATGATAGTGTTCTTTCACACACTTTGGGTGAAGCAGCTGTAAAGTGCTGTCAGACACTCATTCCTGGGCCAAGAGTCTTTTTCCAACATGAGTGTTAAGTTGGTTAACATCCTTCTTTCTCCCACCTGCAGCAGGTCTAGTGGACATCCCAGGACAGAGTGAGCCCTTTGAATCAGTAACCTCACCACAACCACTGCAAGCAATGCTGTGGCACACTGGTGCATGAACTAGGGATGTCCCAATCATGTTTTTTCTGTTCCCGATCTGATCCGAGTCATTAATTTTTTAGTGTCTCCTGATACCGAGTCTCAAACGATACTTCTATTTTCTAGATAAGAACTAGATAATACTAGTATACTAGATAGTAATAATAGATAGTAGATAATAGTATATCTGTGATATGAAGAGTTTTAAACATTTAATGCACATTTTAGCGTTTAGTGTATATAGCTGAGCTCATCAGTTGTGTATTAAACACTTAAGTGTGATTAAAATGTGTGTTAAAGCGGATAAATACAGACTGAATGAATGACGCTTAAGTTTGGAATTGTTCCGTTCTACCTTAAACAGCGCAGCAGTAACAGTGAGGCGGCTCAAGTTGCCTACAGTAACTGATGTAGTATTTAAGGTGGAACGGAATAATTACTATAAGAGGTAACAAAGATTTACATACAAAACAGTTCACACATCATAACTGTGGATCTCTGGTCTAATATTAAAGCTAAAATATACTACTTAAGTTATAAAAATAAGCTTATATCTGATATATTTCCATAAAGTACAATAAAATACTTGTTTACAAATGTTAAATGAACACAACTTTCCTTCCTACCTGCTGCTATTAACGTTACTGCACACAAACCTCCCATACACATCACATATGATCAGATATCAGACATATTAGTCACGATTAATGAGATAAAATCCAAAAGCCAACGAAGTGATACGCAAATATTCACTTTACCGCTTGGCCAGCGCTAAAGCCCCCCTCCGTACTCTGATTGGCCGCCACGTTCCCAGAAGCTTACAGTATTCGCATCAGATTGGAGAATTTTGCCGCTTGTCACGCTTAACCCGATTCCCATTGGCGGGCTCCGAAAACGGAGACTATTCAATAGTGAAATGTGGACAGAGATTGGAAGCCAAACAGCGCCCACTAGTATCAAAATCCAATCAGAAAAGCTGATACTGATCAGTTAAAAAATGCCGTGATCGGCCCGATTGCGATCTTTGAGATCGGATCGGGACATCCCTAGCATGAACCTATTATTTATTTATTTATTTATTTATTTATTTATTTATTGGGGGGAGGGGGAGAGCTTTTGATGAAATTATGATGTTGAAATGTTAATAGTTAACACTTCTGTGGTCTTTGGGTCAAATATTCCCATGATAACTGTTTATTATTATTCAAAAATAAGGTTCTATTCTATTTCTAATTCTATATAAATGAGGTCTATTAACCATACATTCCAAAAATAAGTATACAATTGCTGGTAATGAGTTGGAGTGAACGTGACTAACAATTTTATTAAATCTTTATTAAAGTTTTATTAAAAGTTTGGTTTATTAATTTATTAATATTTAGTAATGTATTGTTATTTTATTAATAAATTATATTTATATAATTATTTTATTATTAATATTAACTATTAAACATTATTATTAGTATATTACCAATAGTAACAAATAATGATTTATAAAATATTGTTTTTTAATTAATGTATCTATATTTATTAATAATGAATAATAATTTTATTTATATTCAATCCCCCCTACTCAATTCAGTTGTGTCCCCACCTCTGAAATCAAAATTTCGTCAATGCAAGAAAGCAACATTGTGGACTGGTGATTATATCCATGTGAATTTTACTGACTCATTCATGTTTATCATTTGCCTTCTTCAGATTCAGTGAGGTTCTCAAATTCACACTTTCCTGCCATTGTGTCCACACAGTTTGTTTTGTGGTTTATCTATTTCTCCTCTTTGCTCTCTTTTGATGTGTTCTCTACACAATGTCAGCTGCTCTGGTTCTGTGTGAGCTGAGTTGTTCTGTGCATGGGACAGCATATTGTCTAGTTGTCATTGTTCCATCTCTCTCTCTTTCTTTCTCTCTCTCTCTCTCTCTCTCTCTCTTTCTCTCTTTCATTACAGTCATCTTTGTTCAACTTCTCTCTCTCTCTCTCTCTCTTATTCCTGCTGTCTTCTATTTTTGCTTTCATTTGTTCCTCTTCTCTCATATCATCTAGCACCCTTGACTCTTTCTGTTCTGACTTGTGTATTTCACCACTCTGGATGTTCAAACTCTCTCTCCTCTCTCTCATTCAGTTCAGCACTCTTGTCCATTTTAGCTCCTGCTCTCATTCATTCAAGTGCTCTCTTTCAACCCAGTCCTCTCTTTCAGCCTCTATTATTCCTCCCTTACCAGTATGTCAATCATGTTATTCATACTACATATCATTGGTTTTAATGTTATGGTGTAAGTGTAGATAAAAAGTTAAACCAAAAATTTCCTAAAATGTTTGCACAGCACTGAGCACATAATTTTGTGATTCTGACCTGAGTGTCTCCAGTTTACAGTGTGAACTCTTCAGTCCAGCAGAGAGTTTCTCCACTCCTGAATCCAGCAGGCCATTATTGCTGAGGTCCAGTTCTTTCAGAGAGGAGGTTTCCGACTCTAAAACTGACTTCAGTTTATCACAAGAGTCTGGACTGAGTTTACAATCAACAAGTCTGTACAGGAATAGTAAATGTAGCATTATGTAATACATTCGACAGAAATAATAAAACACAAATTCACAGAGCTGGTTAAGAACTGAAAGATTTGAGGACCTGAGTGTCTCCAGTTTACAGTGTGAACTCTTCAGTCCAGCAGAGAGCTTCTCCACTCCTGTATCCTGCAGGTCATTATTACTGAGGTCCAGTTTTTTTAGATAGGAGGTTTCTGATTGTAGAGCTAAACTTAAAGTTTCCATGGACTGTACAGTGAGATTACAGTCCACTAATCTACAGACAGATGAAGAGAAAGTTATTTAAACATATTAACATTTAGAAATGATGTTTGGTACAACTGCATTTAAAACTGACACTACAAATAATTAATGATATAAATGTTTATATTTGTACTGTTTACTAATTACATGTGTATGTACTTCACAATTATTTATTGTTCACTAGATCTTGGACTGAAGGCAATCACAAATAAGTGAATAAATAAATTGTCTCTCTGTGTTGTAGAAATCTCCTGCTCTTTTCACTACCATGTTAAAGTTTTAATTATCCTGCTGAAAAATGCTCTCAGATTGATATGCTGTTGTCATGAGTACTCTAAGGATTCTTCAATCTCCACTTTTATGTTACCACTCTGTAGCACCTGAACATGACACCTGACTACAGTTCATAACACGTTATTAATAATAATCTTTATGTGAAACACTCACAAAGCTGTTCTGCAGTTTGTAATAGCTGGGATGAGTCTCATATATCCCTCCTCTGATGTGTTATATTTCTTCATGTTAAATTGGTCCTGTGCATTCTCTGTCCTGAGACGCAGGTAGGCCATAGCTGAGCAATGATTAGGAGAGACTTTCTTTACAAAGTATTTATCTGAAACACACACACAAAGAGAGAGAGAGAGCAATCAAAAGAGAAGCTTTCAGAAACCACCATCATCCACTACCTGAAACTGTCTGAACACAATAAACAATGAGCTATGAAAGACGCTACATGGTTTTGGCCTGCTGCAGCAACTAGGCCCCCAGACAGCAGCCTTGCCTGACATGGGCAGCTGAAAGAGGGGGCTCTGGAAGCAGTGTACGAGATTACAGAAGTGCAGCAATCAGGCTGGAGTTCGTGCTAGGTTAAGTAATGCAATACAGGAAGATGATAACTCCTGCACCTAACAACTGGGGTTATGCAAAGAGCTCAGGCAGGATCTATTATTCTACTAACAACAACAACCACAATTTGATACTGGCTCGACAAGGATCCAGAAGCACAGCATGACACCATGTTCATAGTCCATTGCCTCAACTGCCAAGTATTCAGACCTACCGAAGAATTTACTAATGCTAGGTACACTTAAGACCAAACAGAAAAAATCCTTAGTCCACCAACAGCAAGCTCTTCTCAGGGGTCATCAGGCAGGCACCTTCCTTCATCAGTGTTTCACCAAATTAAGCCCACAACACCTCCAGAAGGCTCAACAGTGAAGTCTGGCATCCCAGACCCACCCCCCTCCAAGCTAGCTTTACAGACCTTCCTTACCCTTAACAAACATAAAAATCCACACTGGCATCCCTGGTGACTAAGGCTGTATCTAGCCCCACTGATACCACTAACACTAGAACCCCTGGCACCAAGGCTCAGAGTTTTGTCATTGGCTGCGCCCCCTGCTGAGCGGCCATTAGCGGCTTTTGATACACTAATAACATGAGAAAGAGTCCAAGGGGGTGAAGTCTTCAGCTTGGCAACCAAAATGAAACGCTGAAACACACTGATGAATTATTACATCACATATACATACATATACATATATATTTATGTACAATATGTTTATCTTTACTATCAGTGCAAATAAATCTTTGCAGAAAAAGACTAATCGTTTAAACTAATGGTTTATTTTGAATAATACATATACATATACTCATAATGTCCATTTTAATAATTGCTTCATTTTCATCTAACGAAATATTACATGTGGGTTTGTGTCATGAAGTCAGCCTCATCCGTGTGTCAGGACGCACGATGTCAAACGCAGCTGGAGCGAGCTCTGAAATACTTTCGCTTCACACTCAATTCTCTCTCCAATTCATACACAATTATTTCATTTTTATTGAATTGACAGTCACCAAGACCATCAACACACTTTCCAACCAGAAGCTGTGGATGACTGCAGAGGTGCACTACTGAAGGCCCGAGACTCTGCCTTCACAGCAGGTGACAAGCTGGCCCTTAGAACAACAAGGTAGGTGTAACTCACTGACTGACTGACTTTTACCATCATGCAGGTTATCGTATTTACAGTAAAAAATGTAAGTACCACTTTAATACTCTTATTGTTTTTTAAGGGTTACAACCATGAATTGAATTTTTTTGGAAATCTTTTTCTCCAGTAGTATTGGGGTAAATTACATGAATATGAGTCCAGGACTTGAGGAGCTGAATTGAGTGATCACTGAGTTAGATTAACTATTAACATAATGAAATATTTGTTGTTCTGTCTTGAAAATGTAAAATATTCTAAACATTAGCTTAGAACTGAAATACTGTTTCTAACAGAAATGCTTAGCATAATCACAGCTTAGCTTAGCATCATAACAGATGTGTTTTATTTCTTGAGTTTTCATCTTTATGGCCTGAACTGAATAACTCACTGTAATAGAACCAGAAGGCCACTGGACTTAAATTAGCTTTACGACCATAATATTCATCAAATCACAGATGAAGGGGATTATAGCATTTGGAGTTTTGCACAAGGTCTCTTATAATATGATGTTCATGGTGTATATATGTGGTGTTCATACCCAGCAATTAGACAAATACCCATCAGCCAAGTGTGGAGGTGTTATTACCACCTACACTATACTGATCATTACCAATCATTTATCATTCCAAGGGTCAGTGCTTAGCATGTTATCAATACAGTCTCCAATGAGTTATGATATTACATCATATTACACCACCCAAAACACTCATAAAATTACCTCTTAAGATGTAAGCTGTAAAGATCATCATTATAACAGCAAGAACCAAAATACAGATGATGGCAATCTTCCCAGCATGAAAACCTTTTCCTGAAATAAAAACATAATAATTTTACAGTAGAACAAACACTAACATGACTTATTTATAATATATTCAAGACTCTTTAATTCAGACCATATATAAAGTATGTTTATACTGAAAAGAGTTTCCATCACTGATACATTTTCCCGTAAAGCTTCTATAAATGATTTTAAGTACAGTTCTAAAGTGATGTCTGATGTACTGATCTATATTTGTGGAGAACCTCCAGCACATTCTCTATTTTACAGATCTGCTCTGAAATTTAGTGTCAGTGCTGATCTGCACAGCAGATATTTACCATAAATGCATAATATAAATAATGTCATTTATAATCAACATTACAGCTGTATGGCTATAAAACATGACTTCAGTCATGAAGAGATTAATATACTGATAAACTCATTTAATATGTTTGTAAATGTAGAAAACTGATATGATAGTCTAGTGAATATAACAGCACCATCAGCAGTCCTGGAGGAGAAAGTTAAAGGAGAAAAGCTTTTAAATACAACTTCAACACATCTCCACCTGAACATACATATTAGTGTCACACGTAATTTCTCACAAGGGATCAATAAAGTATATCTGATCTGATTACACTGACATATGTTTTTTATTTGATTTTCAACATCAGAAATTCAATGTGGTCTCTCCACCAAACCTGAGCAGTTCAACTGCTATGTCATCTGGACTGGATGCCTTTCGTGTAGCCAGTTCTAACATAGCAGGCTTGATTTCTTCCTTCAGTGGTGGTGGTTCCTTTTCTTGAACATCAATCTGAATGTTAT
>BRDA01000548.1:0-19373 GCA_036984385.1 Crenuchus spilurus
AATAGCGTTTCGTTAATGTTTTTGCGTTTTGTGATTTGTAATAGCGCTTTGTTAATGTTGTTGTGGTTTGCACTTCAGGGCCACCGTATATATCACATGTGCTTCGTGTTTCACTTGCCCTCAAAGCATATTATCTGGGCCCGAGCTGAAAGTCTGAAGTAAGACCGGCTTCGGAGCATTACATGCATGGGCGGCGCCAGAAGGGGGGGTTTGGGGGTGCTTTTGCTACCCCTAGGATGGCCATAGCACCCCCACTGCACCCCCAAGAAAATTGTGATTTATATATACAGTATACATCCATTTAGAAGGGGTGATGCAATTTTCCGAAAATTATTTCCGAGTTATGTCTAGTACTATTTTAGACGCCCCCCATTTTCTGACAATGAATGCATCACGTTTCCTTTGAGACGACCCCCGTTTTCAGAAAATCCTCTGTATAAGCCAGGACTGCCCAACATTCAGTCAGCTCACAACAACCAGCGCGGAGAGGACGCGCTCGCTCAGCCAATCAGTGAACGGTCCAAAGGTCGCACTCACCAGAGTACTGAGCGCGAGAAGTGACCAAATAAATCTGGCGATCGTGAGTGTAGAGCGTGATCACTTGAATGCAGATAATTAGTTCAGTTCTGAGCTGCATGGCGTCGTCTGCTGGACGTGGGTCTTTTTCAGTTTCAGTTTTCAGAGCTAGAAAAAGTTTGAGGGAGCTTCTATTAGGGAGGGGGCTTCTAAACGGATGTATATGGTATATAATTGTTAGTGTGTGAATACCATGTATAATTTAAAAGATTTAGATAAAAGCTTTATTTTCAGGCAAAAAATAAAAACATAAAGCCAACGTAGTTGATCTAATTCAGCAAATGGGCGCAGCACGCATTTAACTTTTGATGGTAGAAACAATCTCCCATTTTGGCAGCACGCTCGTGTTGACGGTAACTTGCGTGAATAAAGAAAAATATGTCAATGGTATGAAAATCTACATTTGGGTAATATCCTGGCATATTTGCACATCATGAAGCGTTATGGTAGCATGGCATGATTATTTCTAATAATATTCTAAATGAGTTTATTTTTGTGCTTCAACTAACGCTGCAGTGACGCGACTGTAAAAAGGATCAATGTTTTGTAGAACCAAAACAAAATATAGACAATGTCTGTTATTGTAATAATGTTAAATAATAATAATAATAATAATAATAATAATAATAATAATAATATTCATTCATTCATTCATTATCATACCCGCTTAATCCTTATCAGGGTCGCGGTTAATAATAATAATAATAAATAATATTTTTTACTTAAAGGTTAATCAATTCGTCAAACTGAATTGTTAATAATTCATTGTAAAACACATCATACACATTGAATAAACAGCAGTGATGTGTAACAAGCAGGGCGTATGCCGTTTGTTGCAGTAGAAATTAAACTGACTTGCACATTAATGGGAAAGTCTAAATTATAGCACCCTCACTGAAAAGTCAAGCTACCCCATAGCACCAGCAAAAGAAAATCTCTGGCGCCGCCCATGATTACATGAGGAAAAGCGGAACTACGAATATCAAACGAATGTCCAATATTAAACTAACTTTACACAGCTGGCTTGTGTGTCACTCATTTGAGTCAAATCAGCACTCGCAATCTGATTCATTTTTTCAGAATACTGATTCAGAGCACGCGCAATTTGATTCAGATGCTCTGAATCAGTTTTCTGAATAAGTTAATCAAATTGTGCATGCTGATTTGACTATAGTACTAGCTATTAGGGGTGAGCATCTGTCCAATAAATGATGATCCAATATGTATCTCGATTCGGTTCGATTCGATTCAGTATAATAGGATAGGAAATAATACAAGTTACTTGTTTAAAATAGATAATTTTACGTTGATTCAACATAAGTTAATACTAAAAATGTGATTTTGCTTGTATTCAAACAGATTAATGAAATACTAGAGAACAAGTATTTGACGTGAATTCAGAAACAGTAAAATACTGTCACGTTGGGATGTGGTACCAGGCTCCAGTATTTTAATCAAGTCCTGAAAGCCCTCATTCTCCACCACACATAGCGCTTTTCCACCAACACGGAACCGGCACTGTTCTGGTTCAAGAACCTAATTTTGAACCGTTCGGCGCATTTCCACCAACAAAAATACCGGCCCGAACCAAGAACGTTCGTTCGCAGTGGGAACTTAAAAATACTTGTTTTTCAGTGCGAACCAAACGCGCCTGCGCACTGAGGCGACTCATAGTGTACAGTGGTCCACTGAAGAAACTCAGTTTTTGTTATTTGGTGTTCTCTAGAGTTTCAGGAGAAACTTGAGGGGAGAATTAGAAAGGAGAAACTCTACAGCGAGCTGGTGGAGGATTTAGCTCGGCCAGGTTTTGTTCGTTCAAGAGAGCGAGTGATAAATTAGCTAAATAAGCTAAAAAAGGACTACAGAGATTCTAAAAAGGAGCTATCGCACAGTGGAGCTGGACGAGGGAATGTACCGGCTCTAGATTTGACTTGTGAAGTGAAACAAGCATTTGTTCCAAGAGCACAAATGCTCGCAAGTAGTCGATGCGCTCCGCCATCTTTCTTTATAATTCCGATTTGTTGATGACGTACACCGTGACATATCCCCGGTTCAACTAAAACTTAGTGGAAACGCGGGCTGGTTCACTGAAAAGCACCGCGGTTCTCATAAGCCCGAACGGCACCAGTTCAAGAACCAGTTATTTTGGTGGAAAAGCGCTACCAGTATGGTCTTAAGTCTTTGACAATGAAGCAGGTTATTGAAGCTGTTATTACTTTGGCTCTAGCTGAGTTGTGGTCGAGTTTTGGCTGGAAGAAGTCCTGTTTTTCTGTGTTTTTGTCCTGCCGTGTCTTTGGGCTAGCAGTGCTAGCATCCTCATCACCACTTTCACCATGTCCTCTCACCAAATGAGCGGTGAGGATTGTTGTAATACCGGTGTACTTGAATGCGACTTTGCATTCTTTGCAAACAGCAACAGTTTTGTCTAGTTTTCCGTTCTTCGTGTAAAAGCCAAACTTGACTGTGACGCAGGGTTGCCAGGTCCAACAAAAATATCCAGCCCAAAGTCAGTCTAAAACCTGGCCTTCAGAATCTTAAACTAGCCCAAAATATATGTCTGTCACATGTTTGAAGCAAATGGCAAAACAACTATGAGTGTACAACTTAGTATTTTATTTATAAGGGATAAGGGATCAGTCCATCAAACCTTTCTCTTTTTTCCAGTCCTGGCAATACCGCCTCTCGTATTTCCCCATTTACCTGGCATATTAGCTAGTGACTGTTTTCTCTTCACCTTCTCTCTCTCCTTTTCAGGCTATTTTGCCTTATATTGTTATGTTCTCTTTGTTGTTGTTGTATTCAAACTTCCTTAGTGTCGACTTATACACGTTTGCCCGCCATATTGAAGTAATATCCAAGGCAACGCCCACTTTTTTGTTGTTTTTTTGGCAACAAAAATTTTTTGGTAATTTTTAAAAGTAGCACCTCACCTACCTAAAAAACGCACCTCACCACCCTTGAATTTTCATCCACGACAAGCCCAAACAAGCCCAATTTGGCGTGAAAACCACGAACCTGGCAACTCTGCTGTGACAAGACGTGACTGTGATGAATATCGCGACAGTTAATCAGAGAGAGAGAGAGAGAGCAGCGCACATCAGCAACACCAAATCAATTGACAGCTATTTAATCGGGCCATCAACTGGTTTATGCTACAAATAGACTGATTCAGGGGTCCATGTACCGATGTTTTCACATCGTTTAAGTCAAAACCGGACTTTTTACACCCCTACTAGCTATAATATCAAAAGCATCGAGTATTACAGAATCAAATCGTTTGAAGCGTTGTATCGAAAAAGCATCAAACTATCAATACCTCATGCATTTCTACTGGCCAATTGCATTTCAGTAAAGAAAAACAGGAACAGCGGACGCAAAGCTATGCTGAGCCAAAAGGAACGAGTAACGGCAAGCTTTCTAGAAATGTTGTGGAGTCAAAAGTACAATATTTGCCTTTGAAATGTAGTGGAGTGAAAGTCATAAGTTCACAAAAAAATAAATACTCAAGTAAAGTAAAAATACTCCAAAAATGTACTTAAGTACAGTCCTCAAGTAAATGTACTCCACTACTGTCCACCACTGCTGAGTTCTGTGTTGTATATGAGTAACCTTAGCCTCACAGCTCCAGTTCTGAACTACAAAATTAACAGTTTGGATTCCAAACACATCTCGTCTGTAACTGACACTCAGAATGAAAAAATAAATGGACAGTTAAAAAAATGCAGAGAATATTTCTGTATTTGCTTTTTCATTACAAAGAGTACAAAACCACCACAAAATATATACATTTATAAATCTTATTTTAAAATATCTACATTTTACAATTTCTCTTGCAGAATGTAAGTCAATAAATGTGAGCTCAGCAGCCTGCTGTGGGACATTCACTCAGATACAGGACACTGAAACAACTAAAAGACATTCACACAGCTGCAGGACATGCACTCAGATGCAGGACATTCACTCAGATGCAGGACATTTAATCGAATGCAGGATATTCACACAGATAAAGGACGTTCAATCAGCTACTGACACAGCTACAGGACATCCACACAGCTGCAGGACATGCACTCAGATACAGGACATTCAATAAGATACAGGACATTCACACACGCAGGACATTTATTCAGGCTTTGTTCTGAAGCTCCACAGAAGCTCCTGTAATGTGCTCTGGATCATCTTGCAGTTGTATAAATGTTCTTATTTAAAACATTGTTTAGGAAACAGTGGCTCAAACTGAGCTCCAGAAAATACTACAGCGCATCTTCAGGACATTATTTCACCAGCTGTCAAAAGTTTGGAGACTTTGAATATTTAAAAATAATTTTCCATCTAAACATCTCTGATATTATTTTTTCTCCTGAATGGGATTGTTTTCCTTACTGATCATAAGATTTTGGATGTATATTGTTTTTTAACAAAATTCTATATACAACATAAATCACATAAAGCTATTCTTTAGCTCAGGATAATAATGTTCATATTTACTATTTGTTTTAATTAAACTGTTTGTAATGTTAAAAATCGATGTTATACTGATTAAACTGAACAGTCATGAATGAGTCTGTGTAAACAATTCAGAGACAGCCTCCTCAGAGAAAGAGTGACTAATGATTAATGATTACTGATGGATTAGTATAATATGGTGTGTAAGAATGCTGACCCCCATGTTACAGGCTGGAGTTTGATCCCAAGCTTAGGTGAGTACCCCATTCTACACCAGTAAGAGTCTCTGGGTTAGACTCCTAACACTAAATTCACATACAAATTTAATGGGATAATCTTGATATTTCTGCTAAATGCAGTAAATGATTAAAATGTTGATTTTACTGTCTGTGAATGAAAACAGAGTATGATGTGTTTGGAGAGTCTTTACCTGCCATAAAAGATCAGACATCAAACTTATAATTTAGTTCAGAAAATGTCATTAATAACGTTCTTCTGGAGACAAACGAGGAACATAATGAGATTCTTATGATGTCAGTAACTGTAGTGAGATTACAGGAAGACTGTAATGAAAAGTAATCAATGGCTCATCAAATGGAACTTTAATGCCATGTCTGATTACAAACAATAACAAGATAAACGAATCCAATTGAACAGGGATAAAGTTTGTACAATTCTCTGAAGAAACTTAAATCTCTGAAGATACAAGCCTGAAATTCTACTGAACTCTATTTACTGAAAATATTGAGCTAAATTGAGCTGATGTGTTAGAAACCTTCAATATTTTCAGTGGAATTGATTGTTTTCTTGATTGTTTAATTGATTGTTTACTTGATTGTTTAATTGATTGTTTAATTGATTGTTTACTTGACTGTTTATTGTCAGTAAAAGGTGTCTCCAAACTTTAGACAGTTGAGCAAGAAATTTTCACAAGAGCCACAATAAAATTAATCTGTCTAAAACCCTCCCTGATGATGTCAGCATTGGCTCTGAGAGCATGACATGTAGAGGCAGAGGAGGATGAAGCTGTCCACCAGCAGAAGGCAGTATACGCAGCGCTGTGTATGGAGCGTATGAATCTTCTGAAGTCGTAGAAGCTGTGCGGTCAGCAGCAGGAAGAAGGATAGGATGTTGAGGATGAGGAAGAGGCGGATGTATGTGGAGCCAAACAAATGTGCCCCACTCACAATGGCCTCACTGTGCACCTCATTAAACCTGCGGCCTTTTACAAACCCTGACTTCCTAACCTTGCGCGTCTCACTGTAGTCGATAAAAGCTCTGGAGTCTCCGTCGGCCTCCTTGGGAACGTCGTCGTAAACTCTCTTCATCTCGGTCTGTCTGTGCCTTGTCTCACTCACTTCGATCTGAGCAAATATATCGGGCAGGCTGTCTGCCAGGCTTCCTTTCTTGCCTCCCTTGCCTTTCTGTTCTTTTCTGGATGTCCTCCTTTTGTCTGAGAAGTTTAATAGACGCTCTGCAGTCTTCTGCAAGTTTCCCAAGTCCAGAACCCTGGCGCGGATGTGCCGTTGCAGCTGCTGGAACACCGGTTTAACATGCTGGAGGTTGTCTTCTACCACATTGGCGTACTCTTCTACCTCCACCAGGGCCCGTTCCTGTATTGAAGCTGCTCTTTCAAACACAATTTTCTTGTGGTCCTCCAGCACCATGGCAAACAGAGGCTTGCTGGGTGTCTCTCCTGTGAGTAAATGGACGGTGAAGGTGTGATATCGGGTGGACAGATAAATGTCAATCCTCTCTGAATCCCCACGCAAGCTAAAGCTCTGAACTTCAACTCCAGGACCAACAAAGATATAAGCTACACGAGTGTGTGGGTATCTCAATGGCATTGTCACATTTACATAGTTGGAGCCATTGTATGGGTAACCACGTGGATAACTCCAATAACTTATCACTGCTTTCTCACTGCTCCCTGTATCATCCAGCCAGAACATCTTGTAGGAGTCCTGTCCATGCTGAATGAGGGCTCCCTGCATATTCCCCATGTCTGCCGGTTGGAATGGTGTATCAGTGTTGTGGAAAAAGGCACTAAAGCTGTGAACAGGACTGTCCTGCTGTAGATGAATGTGGTCCACCAGCAGCAGTAACTCAGGCTGGAGGAGAAGAAGATTCCTCTGAACACTCTTGAGCTTCAGCTGGGGGCTGTAAGCTGACCTTCCTTCACCGCGGATAAACACTAAACCCTGACGCTCCAGTGCTGCCTCCACCTGGCCCTGACAGTCTGCTGCTGGACCATGTTTATACTGAAGCCACTTGGAGTCACACACCTCAGTCACCTGACCTCCCCATGGGGCAAAGCAGCTCTGCATCCCAGAGGACCCAAACAAGAGGGCATTGTTGAGGAAGGTGAATTTGGGGCCATACAATGCCTCGGTGATGAAGGGGACACCACCAGGGGTGAAGGTGAATGAGTTTTGGTCAGGATGTTCATGACCTGCATTAAAGTTCTTCCAGCCTCTGATCCACTCCTTGTACTTGTTCTGATGGACAATGTCGAAGATGGCCCGGCCACCCAGCTTACCCGATTTGAAAGACAGGAAGGAGTGATTTCTCAGAATAGGAAGAGCACTACCGAAGGTCACCACACCCCAGTCCTCAAAATAATGTAGACGGGCCATCCCAAAATCAGGCGGAGGAGTGGGCGGAAGACTTGGATCAAACCTGTGAGAAAGAAACACAGACTCTGAGTGACCATGCTGTTTCCACACTGTGCATGAACAATGCTGTTTGTAATAATCTTCTGGCCAACCCAACCAGTAACAGTTCCCCAAAAATGACATCCTGGCAACTGTATTACCAGATAAACTCTGTGTGCAATGTGCTCCATCTCTGTCCTCTCCCTGGCTGCCCAGGACCATCCTGCACTCGGTTCTGTCTGATCTTCTCAGCCAGCCAGTTTCCACTGCCATTCCTCAGCACAAAGCGGTCCAGAAACACCAATTGGCTTTCTGGCCCATAGAACCAGTTATAGTTTGAGTCAGCGATAGCCACAGTGCGTTGGAACCCTGAACATACAGACCTTACACTCAGAATACCATCAAACACAGCCAAAATATCCACCCAAACACATGAAATGAAGCACAACCAGTCTGAGGTAGTTAGTGGTGTGTTCTGTTGATGGTTTATGTCTGTAGATGAGAGAAATGTCTCCAGCAACTAATGTCTAATAACATCGTTAGGTTTAACCTACAGTGAAGTCATTGATATTTAGAAGCTAAAAATCAGACTCCATCATTGTCTTTAACAGGTAGAGTCCTGTAATGAAAACTAGTGGATAAATGTGCCAGGCAGTTGTGTTGTGTAATGAAAACTGATTGGTGGATAAATGTACTGGACATTAATATCCTGTAATGAAAACTGATTGGCGGATACATTTACCGGGCAGTAGTGTCCTGTAGAGGAAGCTGAAGTGTTGGAGTAGCCAGGGGTGTTGGAAGTGTGAGATGGAGAAATGCCTCTGCACAAGAAACATGTACTGGAACAGAGAACGTGTGGTATAGGAACCATATGCTACACCTTCATACAGAGAACCATCCACCACATCCTGTAGCAGAATCAGAGACTTCTCCATGATGGACAACACCTGCTTTGTCCACAGGTACGCCTCCTGCAGGTAACCTGCAGACACACAAGATTAGGAATTAAGGGGTAAAGATGAGGATTTGGGGACTAAGGATGAGGAATTAGGGGTGAAGGATTAAAAATTGAGGATTAAGGGTTAAGGAATAGGAACTATTTTAGGACTCAACATTTTTGGGTTTTGGCTTATACAGTTAGAGGTGTGTGTGTGTCAAGTCAAGTCAAATGTATTTATTTATTGTTTTTTTTTTACAACTAATGTCACAAAGCAACTTTACAGGGGTAGTAATAACATCCCCAGTGAGCAAGCAAACAGCAACAATGGCAAGGAAAAACTCCCTCAGAGCTGGAGGAAGAAACCTTGGGAGGAACTGGACTCACATGGGGGACCCATCCTCCTCTGGTCAACTAATTATAAGTTCTTGATAAATCACACAATCCTATGATGCTGTTGGAGTGTTCACTTGTACTTAAATGGTGACAGTAGTGAAACAGAAATGATTATGACAATAATAATAATAATAATAATAATAAGATATATAAATTTGAATGTGGTCAGTAGTGTATGGCATCTGGAGCAGGTCACAGTAGTTGGTTGTTGGTGGGCTTCTGGTCTAAGGTCATGCAGATCATCATGCAGATAAGATCATGCAGAGATAGTATTCAATCTTTCATCAGTGTCGGGCCAGAATGGTGGGCAATCGCTCACTCAGAAAAAGACAGAGATGGATATTCTGTGACTACAGGATTAAGTTCTAAGAGATTAGTTCTGGGTTTATAGAGTACAAGGATTATGAAATTTATCAAAGTGTGGCTAATGACTCTGGCAGAACTATGTAGAACAGCCTAACTAAAAGGAGAGTGTCAGAAGGTAAACTGACATGGGAGCTCCCCAAGACACTGGCATCCCTCTGCTCCACTGTCAATAAACCTGAGTGATTGTGTGAGCAGCAGTATGACAGCACCAGCATCTCAGTTTACTATAAATCCTTATGTCAGTGAATTCCTGGATCTCCTACAAGTATGATACACACTTATGAAATAACAAATTTGCTTAGTTTCCTTTTAATTATATGTTATTATAAATAATTAATGATATTCTTCTACGTGAAGACACTGATCATGTTAATGATTTCTCACAATAATTATCAATGACTTAACAAGGTAGGAAATTGACATATATGGACAGATTTATAGACATTTTCAAATGATTACTTCTAAACATTTTCACTAGCCACTAACAATTTTTAACACATCATGAAACTACGCTGCACCTTGTTTGTACAGATTATCAATTATGTAACATACAAAAATCAACTTTCAAATTTTTCTGAAATTATCACTAAATCTACAGCATTTTTAACAAAATTATCGTATCTGACATTTAACAAACACATTTATCACAATTTTTCAATAACTGAATTCAACCTTTGCCATGGCACTGCCCTGTTGCCACTGAGAACATCTGGTATTTGTTTGTCTATTAGTTGGAAGCCTGGCATTGCATGCTGTTCACCAATGTATTGTAATCTGGGGTGTAACTTGATACTGCAACTCTGAGTGAGTCTTGCAGATGTGCATCAGTGAGGTGTATTCTGTGTTTGTTCTTGATGAAGTTCATGTCGGAAAAAACTGATTCACAAAGATAGGTTGAACTAAACAGGCTGGCAACCTTCATAGCTGCTGTGCATACACAAATGTACTTTTTTCAAGGCACCAAAAGTTTGGTGTAGCCTGATAGGTTTTGATTTGGCGTTCATTTTGTAATGTTACAATTTCAATTTCCATCTGTCCAGCAATCAAGCTGAACACTGCACTTAGCTGTTCAGCAATGCATGTTGTGTCCATGTTCATGAAAGGATTAGAAATGATATGCATGGCTCAAGCTGATCACTGTCACAAAACCTGTTCTCAAACTCTTGCCCAAGTCTGTTTGACTTGAGAGGACCTTTCTGCAGAAGCATTGTCTTTCAGTATCATCTGCACAGAGGGGAAGTGCAGCACCTTTTTTCTCTGTAAATGCACAAAGAAAATGTTCACCTGGGCTTTAAATGTATTTGCAGCACTTATCATGTCAGCAATGGTCTTACCTTTGCCTTGCAGCTCACAGTTCAAATGGTTTAGTTTCCCAGTAATGTCCGTTAAAAATGCAAGGTCAAGTGTCCACTCAGAGTCCTCCAGCAGCAAGGTGTCTTCACCTTTGGATTGCATGAACTCTTTGCTCTCACCCAAAAGTGACAAAAAACGAAGCAAAATTAATCCCCTGCTGAGCCATCGGATTTCTGTGTGTAGTAGCAAGTCACCATATTCAGCTGACAGTTCCTCCAATAGAACCTTGAATGTTCTGTGCTGTTTAGCTCTGGAGCGAATGCTGTTTATGATCTTCACTACGGGAGTCATCACGTGCCCAAAGCATTTCTCATCTTTAAGCACAGTTTTTGCAATTACCATCATTGCCTCTTTGAAAACCTCCCTGTCTGAAAATGCCTTTTTTTCTTAATCAAGAAATAAGTAGCTTTAAAAAAGGTTTCAGTTGCTTTTTGGGAGTTTTTCACCGGTATTGTGAAAAAAGACTGCTGTTTGCACAAACCTGCCGTCAACTCGTTTGGTTTTTCTGCTTGTAGTGTACTGCCTGGTGGGAAGTTATCATGTTAGCTTGCGTGACACATTTTGAAATGTCTTTCAACTTTGTGCCTCTTTTCCGTTGCCTCAGTCGACCCGCAAATGAGACACATACAGGAATCTTTCACAATGATAAGAAAGAACTTTTCCTGCCATTCACTATGAAAATTTTATTTTTTCTTTCTTTTTTCTGCCATGTTTTCAGGTCTCCTCACCTTCACTGCACCTGCTAGCTGTTCTCCATGGCAACTAACTCAGGGGTGATAAAATTCCAGAAATATTCGGAATTCCACATTTTGATATCCCAAATATGATGTTTTAGAATGATGAAAAATCTAACCATTTTCGAGATAAAATAGAGTAAGGGACTTTTATTATTTACTTGTACACGTAAGCAACCGTTCACACAAGTGCCAAAAGAAGTGAGCTGAGAAAACATTCAAAACAATGCAAAATAAATGAGAAGATATGATTTTTCTACGCCAAACTCGATCGAAGTGACAGCTGTTTAAATAGGTAAGTTCCCGGTAGTTAGTATCTATGTAGTTGGAAGAGGTTTTGTTTATGTGTAGAGAAAAAGCATCCATGTCATCTGTGTCGTGATTTTACCAAAATTTAAATCAACATCAACCAAACAGATTGTTTGACATTTTGAGACGTCAAATAATTTTGACACAATCGATTGCAATTTTGACATGGATGCATACCCCACCCTCTTCCGTTCTTCTGTCTTCTCTTCACTTTATATTTTGGCCATGTACAGAGTTGCTGCTGAGACTGGTCCATTTTAATTAAAAACTTGATTGTCCAGGTACCTTTTTGGTATTTTCTTTGTTTTATTATTATATGAAATCTAGTCAAAATCAATATGAAAACTGAAGTATGCCAACATTTAACATTTCCTTTATTTGGGTCTGCTATATAATTGTAATAAATTTAATGTTCGATCTGACTTTTTGACCATGTGCATCCTTTATGAGAAATTTAATCAACTATTCAAAGACCCTTGAGACCAGTGGTTTGTGCACAAATTTAAGACATTCTGAGCTATCTGAAACACTGAAAAGCCAGTAGTGGCCCCCTGGACCCCTCGCCTGTACTTTCAGGATTTTCATTTTGGCTCTGTTATCACCCCTGCTAATTCTAATCTCATATTTGAAACATTTTTCACAACTTTTCACAAGTTTCACAAAACAAGGTTTTTTTACATTGTCATTTTCAAATTCACACCTATGCAAGTGTGATTTAAAAAAAGAAGAGCAAAAAAATAGTTGCAGCTCACTGGTAAGTGGTGCTATGGTGAGCTATTTTTAGAACAGGCCCATGGGCAACTCATGTGGTCCTCGGTGGCGACCTGGTGCCCGCAGGCACCATGTTGGTGACCCCTGACGTAAAGTATTAATTACCAAAATCTAAGTTAAACAGGTAAGCTTTTAGCCTAGACTGAAAGGTTGAGACTGTGGTCCCAGATGTTATTTGGGAGATTATTCCAGAGTTGAGGGACCATATAAGAAAAGGCTCTTCCTTCTGCTTTCCAGCACCCTGTGATCCAAGTAAATGAGATGGTTCATAATAGGAAATGAGGTCTTTTAGATACTCAGGGCTGGGTCCATGTAGGTCTTTATACATCAGTAAACGAATTTTATATTCAATTCAAATCATCTGTTTTGTCACTATTAAAAAGGAGGAAGTTATACGACATCCATCATTTCACACCTTTTACACAGTCCTCCATTTTCTTTAATCCTGTCATCAGCTTTAGCTGATATATAAATGTGTGGCTCATCTGCATAACAAAGAAAATGAATATTGTGTTTGCTTAAAACTTGGCCTAATGGCAGCATATAAAGTATAAATAATAAAGGTCCTAAGATAAAACCTGGTGGAATTCCAAATGTCACTTTTGTGCTGTTGGACCATACATCATTAACATTTACAAATGGGTAACATTCTGTTAGGTAAAATTTGAACCACATTATGGCTGTTCCTGTGATTTCTACCATGTTCTCTAGTCTATTTAGGAGAACAGTTTGGTCTATTGTATAAAAAACTACACTTAGATCAAGTAAAACGAAAAAGGATACTCAGTCTTGATCAGAGGCAAGAAGATCATTTGCTATCTTAATAAGAGCTGTCGCAGTGCTATGATGGGGTCTAAATCCAGATTGTAACTTTTCATAAATGTGTTTTTTATGCAAATATGAGCAAAGTTGTTGGGCCACAACTTTTTCCAAGATTTTAGACATAAATAGTAAATTAGATGGTAAAAGGTAAAGTGTCTATAATTGGACAAAATATTAGGATCTAGAATTGATTTCTTAATGAAAGGTTTAATAACTGCTAGTTTAAAAGCTTTGGGTACATACAGGGCTTAATTAAAAAAAAAAATCTTGTGCTTGAAACTTTTTTGTCCTGGTGATAGGAATGAAACCATACTATATTGTTGTTACTACCAAGGTTTAATAAAAATTGTCTTTGAAAAGTTCAAACAACTGCTTTTAACAACACAATAACAAGCTAACATAGTCATAACTTAAATGAGGTTCCAATGTATTTGAACTCAAAATAAAATGTAAAATATCTGTGTCCCAAAGGGCAGCCTTGCAGGCAAAAACACCCCCCTCAAAACATCAAATAGAGTCGTTTCAGTCAATTACTTCGCAAGTAATTAAAAATAGTCACTATCACAAACTAAAGAATAAGTTACACAGAGCTGGTTTAAGGGCTTTGCTGGAGAATTCTGCCTTATACATGTACTTATATGGTAAATGTACTCAATGTACTCAAGGTCTTCAAAGATTCAAATGTACACTGACAGTTTTAACAAGAACATGTTGTTCAGACAGTCACAAACTAACAGAAGTTATATTTATGTCTATTTTGAAACTATGTGTGTGTGTGGCAGATGCGTTCGTGATCTGGCAGCAAGCCAACAGGCCTATACTAAATTATTCTTCTGCTTTTTCTTTGTGCCTCACTCAGCTCAGCACCCCCCAGATACACTCTGAGGGAGGGGGGGGCAGCTGAGAGGTGTACTATATCTTGTATCCTTATAAGGGAATTAAGCTATATTAAAAGTCACCCCTCCCTGCCCTGTTTAGGGCTATAAAATGTCCAGACGGGCAGGGCTGGGTCAGAACTTCTTTCCATGCTGAGACCTTTGTTAATTCTCAATAAAACCTTTCAAAATCTTACATATTGCTGTCCTCAACTTGATTTTCCACAACAGGCTTACTGTTTTTTTTTTTTTTGTTGTTGTTGTTTGTTCAGTTGGTCAGCTCATCAATATTTAAAGAAAACATATCTTTCAGTTTTTCCAACATAACTTTTTTCAGTTGAGGGGCCAGGCCATGTGTGTTTAAATATCTAACAGGTGGGTTTGACATTGAGAGTTTAGCTAATGCAGTTTTGTCCTGAGCTAACTTTTTGCACAGGTTGTGAAATTGTGAAAGACAAGTCACGTTCGGCTGTGAACACAACGCACACAAACATATTTTTTGCTCACAGACATGATCAGTGAAGAATGCTGGAGTGCTTGCTGTCGATGTAGCTCCCGGTAATGTGCTGGTGTGGAGTAGGGCTTAGACTGCAGCTCTGTGGGCTTTGTCCAAATCATGCCGCACGAGAGCCTTCTTGCCACTCATGGCATATAGTAGCTTTTTATGACAAATGACACAAAAACAAGCTCCAGGCACCATAAGTTTGTAGCACCAACTGCTCATTGGCTTCCCGTCTTGTCCTCTTTCCTCTAGCCATGCCCAGCGCCACTTGTTTTTAATTCCTTTCTTCAGTAAAAGTGTATCTTGTCCCAGTGTGACAAACTCCATTTTCTATTCTTCTTCATCTTGCATTTGATTTGCCCACAAAACCAAACACATACGCTACTTTTCTATGAGCCACTTTACTGTTAGTCATTGGTCAAGAGAATGCAAGCTTCAGTTATGATTGGCAGTAATCTCTGTCTATTAACTAATGTTGGTTGAAGCAGACAAATCGACTGCTGCCTCGCTCGAAAAGCTGAAAATCCGGCCCCTGTCCGGAGCGCTTTAAGCCCTGTACATGTCCTAAGCTAAGGGACGAGTTTACTATTGTTAAAATAGGTTTGATTGTAACTGAGAGTGTTTCTTTAAGAAGTTTTGAAGGAATTGTATCGTCCGCAGGTTGTACAGTTTGATAAAGCAATACTTTTCTCCAGGTCTCATCTAGCAAACAGCTTATGAATAAGGCTAGAGATGTTTTTGTCAAATGTTTTATATTTTATTATTGAAAAACTCCATGAACATGTTACTGGTAAGATTATCTGGAATCAGAGGTTCAGTATCTGCATGATTTTTTGTAAGTTTAAAAATCACATTAAAAAGTAGTCTAGGATTGTTTTTATTGGTTTCAGTCAGAGATGCTAGATATTCTGAGCATACTTTGTTGAGTGCTTTTCTTTACTCAGTAAAACTGTCTTTCCAGGCACAGTAGAGTATTTCTAGTTTGGTTGATCACCATTTCCTCTCTAGTTTCCATACTGTTTGTTTTAAGGTGCAAGTTTGATTATTATACCATTGGGCAGCATTTTCTGCCTCGTCATTTTATATTTAAGTGGTGCTACAATGTCTAATGTTGAACGTAAGGTATTTTCTAAACAGTCAAGTTTGTCTTTCTACTTCCATTGGGCTTAATGAAGAGTAAACAGAATTTGATAAGTCGTGGAGGTTTGCTAGAAATTATAAGGCTGTATCTGATGTTATTGAGCGCTTCATACATTAGCACATATCTTATGATTGAGATGTAGCTCATCAGAGATTACATAGGGATCTGAAATTGCTGAATTTTGAAGAAGAAAGTGTGTGTGTGTGTGTGTGTGTGTGTGTGTGTGTGTGTATGTGTGTGTTCTGTTGAGTCAGCACTGTTCTGGCTATTTCCTGTTAATGATCATTGCTGAGTTCAGCAGTTTACAGAACAAACATTAGTGCACTGCACTGTATTATAATACAGCTTCTTATAGTACAGTGATGTTCAATATAGTATAGTATAGTAAAAGTGCAGTGAAGTCTACTGATTTAAGTCCATTACAGTCCAGTCAAGCATTGTCCAGTCAAATTAAATGACAGAACACAGTACAATATTGTGTACTATAGTCCATTCCAGTATACTAAAGCCCAGGACAGTAAAGGAGAGTACAGCACAGTACAGTTCTTATAAGGACAGTATAGTCCACTCCTGTAAGCTCAGTATAGCAGATCATGGATGGTCCAGAGACTAAACAGACTGACCTTGGTTCATGAGCACCAGACAGCCGGTCAGCAGAGCGACACAGTTGGTGGGCTGGTGGTTATGGAGGTACTGGAAGCCCCATCCGCGGTGGAAGGACTTCTCGTACATGTAATGGGATGCGTTTCCGATTACCCGCAGAAAACGCTCCTGCTGAGAACGACTCAGGTACTCAAACAAAAAGTCATACGCTGTAGCAAAGCCCACCAGAGAGTGAGCCATCGGTACCTCATCCCACGGAGCATCTTTCACCAACCTACAACACAAATGGTACACTGACCTGAGATCCGTACAGCTTTAACACTGATAGTCCAGGAACTAAATAGCGCCCCCATCTGTGCAGGCATTTAGTTTTAAGTACCCACAGTAATATCCCAGACTTGTTGGTGTAACAGTAAGAAAACATCTTTAAGTTTATTTATGAATGAGTGCACAGAACCACATGCTGGTCAGACTTATTCAGCCTCCTACTGAAGGACATGCAGACATCTCCTCTCTATTTATGACTTTTATTATTATCATATTTTCATGTAATAATGATGACAATAATGATTAAAACAATGTAAAATCTAAATCCCAGTCACAGCTAACTACAGTATGCAATAAAAGTGAGCACGTCGCTCACATTTCTGCACATATATTATTATATATTTTCATAGGACAACACTATATATAACTTAGTCAGTGAACAGCTTGTATAACAGTATAGATTTATTGTTTTCTGAACACAACACAGTCATTATTTCCCTCAATGAACCACAGCTTCCCATTGCTGACAGACCCAGACCACGATACTACCACCACCATACTTGACAGTAGGCAAGACATAGATAGCTATCTTTGTACTCCTCACCTGGCACTGCCACACATGCTGGACACCATCTGAGCCAAACAAGTTTATCTTGGTCTGTTCACACCACAGGACATAGTTCCAGTAATCCATGCTCTAGGACTGCTTGTCTTCAGCTTTAAGTTTTTGGGCTTTCTTGTGCATCAGGTTTAAAAGAGGCTTCTTTCTGGGACGACAACCATGAAGACCAAGTTGATGCGTGAACCATTAAGACCAAGCGTGCGGCATATGATCTGAGCACTGAGATGCTGATCTCCAACTTTTTCAACCTCTGGAACAATGCAGGCAGCACTCATGCATCTCTTATTTGAAGCCAACCTCTGGATATGACGTTGAACACATGGACTTTACTTCATTTGTCGATCTTGGCGAGGTCTCTTCCAAGTAGAACCCATCCTGGAAAACTGTTGCATGACCTTGGCCACCATGCTGTAGCTCAGTTTCAGGGTGTTGGCAATCTTCATAAGCCTAGGCCATCTTTGTGGAGAACCACAATTCTATTTCTCTCTATCACACATGAGCAAGATGGCGTCTGTGTTTGGCTTTGCCGCTGCCATGGTCGGATTGTCTGTGCCTCAACTTTTAGTTGTTTTGTGTTTTTTCTCATTCCTGTGTGCTCAGGATGCCTCAGCTGTCCTGGTCTATGATCGACAAATGTTGCTGCAGATTAGAAACTCTGTTGAAAGTTTGTCTGTTTTTGGGAACTCTCCATTTCCTGGAACGGTAGTCAGTCCACCCGTTCATGGTGTATCGCTGTGCTGCGCCTGGAGAAAGAAACGCTGTAGGAGAAAGCGAGGCACCAGGGCAGGTCTCCAGGTGAAATCCCGGCATCTCTGGAAACAAGCTTGTGCTCTGGAGCTCCGGGGTTGTATTCCAGCTACTTTGGGTCTAACGCTGAGCTGTCCGGGTTTCTGACCTCTATCATTAAACTGAACAAAGTGTTATTACTTGGGGCTTATAATTTGCATATTGATGATGACACAGATTCTGCGACCACAGAATTTCTCAATATTGCTCAATCTTTTCATTTTAAGCAGTTTGTTTCAGCGGCTACTCATACAGTTGGTCACACTCTGGATCTTGTCTTCACACTAGGGTTAGAAATTGATCACATCAGTTGTGAAGATCTTTTGTTCAGTGATCATAAATGTATTTTTTTAGTCTTTCTAGTTATGTTACCCCCCTGCATCGGAGAAAAAAGTTGCATACTCGCATCATAGACCAAAAATCAGTTAGTCAATTTTCAGCCCATTTTTCATGTGATTTCATTCAGAACAGTAACGATGTTGAGTATTTAATACAGTCGTTTAATGAGCAATGTTCTTTGATATTAGATGAAGTGTCACCATTAAAGGTCAGGTCCACTACTATCAACAATACTGCCCCTTGGATAACAGATGAGGTTCGCTCTTTGAGACAAAAGTGTCACAGGTCTGAGAGACTTTGGAAATCTACTAGGATAGAAGTGCATCGCCTGTAACTAAAAGACCTACGTTCTTCCTTTAATGCGTTAGTAAAAGAAGCTAGGTCTGCCTATTTTTCAAACTTAATTTCTTCATCAAAGAAAAATCCTAAGGTTTTATTTGACATTATTAACAATATTGTTTCACCACCATCTGCAACATTGCCTTGTTCTTCAGTTAATGATTGTAATAGGTTTCTTTCTTTCTTTGTTGATAATGTTATGGCCATTAGGTGCAATATTCAGCCTGTGACTCATTTGCCGAATTTTATTATTCCACCTAGTTTATCTATTTTTGATTCATTCCAGCCCATCGGCATAGAGGACTTGTTTAATGTGACTAGGCAACTAAAACCTTCCAAAAGTTCATTGGATGTAATACCATGTTCTTTAATTTAAAAAATTTTACCAAGCATTGGCCCTGCACTATTAGCTATTATTAATTATTCGCTGTCTACAGGTTGTGTTCCATCATACTTTAAACATGCTACTCTCCAGCCTTTGTTGAAGAAACCCTTGGATCCAAATGTGCTAAGGAATTACAGGCCTATATCAAAACTT
>BRDA01000549.1:7964-38671 GCA_036984385.1 Crenuchus spilurus
GCACAAACTTAAAACCACCTGTCTAATATAGTTTATTTGACCTTGTGCTGCCAAAACAGCCCTGAAAGGTTCTGTGAGGTTTGGCACCTTGTGAACAGATACTTTAAGTTGTGACTTGGACACCCCATGGATCAGACTTCACATCCCACAGAGACTTTTGAGGCCAAGTCAGCACTTATGTTCCTTATAAAGGGCTCATCCTGCTGAAAGAGGCCACTACCATTAAGGATTACTGTTGCCAGGAAGGGGTGGACTTTTTCTGCAACCCTGCTTAAGTCGATAATTCATGTCCCAGCAGAACATTGTCCAGAGCATCCCAGTGCCTGCACTTCCTCCCACAGTGCATCTTTATGCCATGGGGATCTACATGCTGTAAAAGAAAAATGATTAATAAGACTAGGCTACATTCTTCCATTGATCCATGATCCCATTCTGACTCCAATTTTAGGTGCATTCAGCAGTTGGCATGGCCAGTCTGAGCAGTCAGTAGCTTAAGTAGCCCCATATTCAGCTGTGATGCTCTGTGTACTCTGACATTTTCTGTCATTGCCGGCATTTACAGTGGCTTGCAAAAGTATTCAGACCTCGTGAACATTTTCACATTTTGTCACCTTACAACCACAAACTTAAATGTATTTTATTGAGATTTTAAGTGATGGACCAACACAAAGTACCACATAATTGTGAAGTGGAATGAAAATGATACATGGTTTTAAAAAATTTTAATCAAATAAAATTCTTAAAAGTGTGACGTGCAGAAGTATTCAACCCCTGTACCCTGATGCCTCTAAACAAAATTCAGTGCAATCAATTGCCTTCAGAAGTCACTTAATTAGTTAATAGAGTCCAGCTGTGTGTAATTTAGTCTCAGTATAAATACACCTGTTCTGTGAAGGTCTCAGTGGTTTGTTAGAGAACACTAGTGAACAAACAGCATCATGAAGACCAAGGACCTCACCAGACAGGTCAGAGATAAAGTTGTAGAGAAGTTTAAAGCAGGGTTAGGTTATAAAAACACATCCCAAGCTTTGAGCATCCCAAGGAGCACTGTTCTATCCATCATTCAGAAATGGAAAAAGTATTCTACAACTGCAAACCTACCAAGACATGGCCATACACCTAAACTGACAGATCCTCTTGAGCTGGTCTCAGCTGCCAGACCTGTTTGCCTGATGGCTACAAAAAGTAGTGCAAAGATGTTGCTGGGAAACCCTGACGGCCTACTTCGATAGGAAAAGTGTTTGCGTGCCATCCCTTGATGACCACCTCATCAAACAAGTCTTGGTATTTTGCCTTTTTCTGATGGTGAGAGATGTCCAGTCTGTCCCCCAAGATAAAGTAAGTTCAACCAATAAGATGGTCTTGGTGCTCCTGGATATCAGTACCATGTCAGGACGGAGTGAGGTTGCTGCTACCTCTTGCAGAAAATAAGTCTCTTTCTCAGGTCCACTTGCAACTCCCAGTCGTACGCGTGCTGTAAAACGGAAGGTGGGGTTTTGATGGTTGTCTTTGCCCTGGGGGACTGGTTGCCTTGAAGCTGGAAGTTGATGACTACAGGAGGAGGTGCCTGATTCTTGTTGGCTCTGACTTTCTGGAACTCCACCCATTTGGCAACTTCCATTAGTACCTTGTCGTGCCTCCACCTGTAACAGCCCTCTCCCAGTGCTTTTGGGCATCCTGTCAAAATTATGTGGTGCTTTGTGTTGGTCTATCACTTAAAATCTCAATGAAATACATTTAAGTTTGTGGTTGTAAGCAGGCTTCTCCATGAGGGGTTTATCAAGAGCGGGCCTCTCTACCCTACGGTCCTCCCGCTCTACCTTACGATAAACCGCTCTAATTTAAAACGATCCGCTCTACCATAAAAACCGAAAATCACTTATCACAAAATACTTCTAATCAAAGGCCCATCTGATTACGATGCCGTCAGTCTGATCCGTAAAGCAATCAAAATGACCAACGCGCGGCTTATTCATCATGGTTGAGAATCCGATTGCCGCCAGATACCGAAGCACTAACAGGTGTCATACAGTCAGGCGCCCCGTTACACAGGCTTCGCCGAGCCCCGAGTCTGAAGCCATTATGTTATCAGGATTGCAGCTTTGTGCATCGTCCCACTATAAAAACTAAGACCCCTGCGCATTCTGAGTGACTTTACTCCTGAATTCACGACCGAACACAATTAATCATGTGAATTATTGCTATTGAAAATTGGGCTTGTTTTTGAGCATAACTTGACAGTTAATGTATTCGCCAAGCCTTGGCTTTCAATCAAAAATGCGATTAAAAGGAGGAAGTTTTGCGTACTGAAGTTTTATTGATTGCCGATGGGTGAAAATGCCGACTTTGATAAACGTTTGGCTTAAAAAGAGTTTCAGATGCCGGGAAATCGCATCGAAGAGCTTATAGTTTTCAAAAATTTTCTGGGGGAGGCCCCCCAGACCCCCTGCTGAAGCTTCGTGCCTTCAGCGCCTGCCGGTAAGGGTAACCTTTGGCTGAACAAATACTGCTCTACCTTGGTCAAATCCTGTGGAGAACACTGGTAAGGTCACAAAATGTGAAAATGTTCGAGGGGTCTGAATACTTTTGCAAGCCGCTGTAGTTCAGCATTTGAGGGATCATATCCTCCTATCCTTGCATCAGCTTTGAGCACCATGACCCTGTTGGTTCACTGGTTGTCCTTCCCTGGACCACTTCTAGGAGGTAGTAATCACTGACACTGGAAACTGGAAATGCTCTGACCTTGTCATCTAACCATCACAATTTGGCTGTTTGTCAGAGTGGTCAGATTCATACACTTCCATTTATCCTGCTTCAAACAAGTCAACTTCAAGAGCTGACTGTTCACTTGATGCCTAATGTATCCCACCACATAACAGGTGCCACTGTAATGAGATAATCGTTGTTGTTTATTTTATCGCTCTGTGGATTTGAATGTTGTGGCTGATCTGTGATTTCACTACAGTCTGTACAGTACATACAGTGACACTGTGCTCTTAATACTATTTGTGGTATCTGCAGGATTGGGCTGATCGAGTGGATGGAAAACACCTGCACATTGAAAGACTTCCTGGCCAGCAGAAGGACCGAGAAAGAGCAGAAGACCATAACACAGTATGCTTCATATCAACACCTTGTGTCTGTTGTGTGCTTTAAGGCTTTTCCCAGTCACAGTCTTGTCATTACACTACTCATCTGTGTGCCCTTACTGGTTTGTGATGTCTACTGAAACATTCAAATAGTAGATCTACTCTCTACTCTTTCAAATCATCAACTATCTCTTTAATTCATTTACCACTAATTTGGTAAACTGTTTGAAACATTGCCTGTGTATCATTTGTCAACCTGATATTGATTTGTGAAGAATGTGATCAGGGCTACAGAGCTCTTACTTGTTTGTGTCTCAGGCCTAATGAGCTGTACGATGCTTGGCTGAGTAAAGTTGCTGGGAAGGTGGATGGAATACTGCGGTATGCTGAGGTGTACAAGTAAGTCACTGTCCATTTCTCTTCTATCAGAGAGAGACGTTATGCCATATTAGGTATCACTGTCTGCTGTTAATGAGTGGTTAAGTGTAACAGCTCTCTACCTGATGTCATTTCATCACAGGAAGGCGACCCGTACGGATGTTGTAAATAACTTTAAGAGGGTCGAGCAGACTGTGCCAGAAGATCTACTGAGGTATGATCTGTGACAGTTCTAATTTCCAGTTACTGCTCTCTGAGATGTATGTTCTGTATGATGGGTTAAACATTTTCCATTCTGCCTGGTGTCTGAACCATTCCTGTAGTCCATCAGAAGATGGCTAGTATGAGCATGGACTCTAGCTTATGGCCTCTAGCTTTGTACCAGACAAAGTGGGTAAAGGCAGAAAAGTGAAAACTAACTATCATTATGGGATGCTGTATGGAACATAATGCTGAAATGACTGTTCATGCAATCCTTATATCCATCCTTTCCATCCATCCATTATCACACCCGCTTAATCCTTTTCAGGGTCACGGTTAGTCCCCTATACCTTCACTGGGTGCAGGGCAGAGCATTACACTATTCAACTAAGCCCAGGACAGGGCGCCCATCCATTGCTGCACATACATGCCCATACAGACACATATACACAATTTAGAGTACCCAATTCACCTGACCTCCATGTTTTTGGACTGTGGGAGGAAACTAGAGACCCTGGAGGAAACCCACGCAGACACGGTGAAAACATGGAAACTCCGCTCAGATGGGGACTCGAACCGAAGACCTCAAACGTGCTACCCACTAAGCCAATGTGCCACCCATCCTTTTATATATATATATTACTATTATAGTTAATTGTTGAAATATAAACAGTCTTTCAGTGTTTTGCTATTAAATGATGTTTTGTAGAGAAACTCTTGATTTTGTTGACAGTGCTGGTGCAACGAGCCAGGGATTTCAAACGAAGCCCAATTATTTACAACCCCAAATCAGAAAGTTGGTACCATGTGGAAAATTCAGTGTTTCTTTTATTTCATTGACAGTATGATGCCAGTATATTTCACATTATGAATCAGCTTTATTTAATTTTGAAAAATTCAGTCCTACATTTCATAGCGTGAAATATCTTGGGTTCATACTGTCTGCAGTGAAAAACAATTCTAAATAAATGTGGCCGCGAGTGGCTCAGTGGACTAAGGTTCTGACATTATGATCAGACGATCACAAGTTTGAATCTCTGTCATGCTGCTTGCCATTGACAGCTGGGGCCCGAGAGAGCAAAATTGACCAAGCTCTCTGGGCCTGTAGATGGCTCTCTCTCCATATCACTACCATCATACAATGTGTCTGCCAGCTGGTCCATCAGAGCTTGAGATCTTGTGCTTTTGCTCAGAGTGTGTTGGCTGCCCAGTGATGATGTATAAGGAGCAGTTGGAACAGAGGTGATGTCTGACTTTATATGCATCAGAGGAGGCTGTGTTAGTCGTCACCCTCCTAGAGTCGGACATTACAAGAGATCAGGAGAGTCCTAGCAGATGGGTGGGTTGTTTGGCTACCATTACATTGGGTTAAAAAATAAATGTAAGAAACTGTTTTTATGCTGCCTAGGGTGACTTCTTTTTCCAGGACATGTCTTCTTTTTGGGACCTAATGGGATTTCTTGAATATCCAGGATTTGATAGCTTTTATGTTGATTATTGCTGCACTTTTCAGGCCCTTGGTGTCCTCATTCAAAGACCAAAATATGTTTACCCTAGTGATGTTTCAGCTTTTTCTTATTTGGGGTTGTACTATCCAAAATGACCAATGAACTTACATGTTACATGAGATTTAATTTGTAATGCTGATAATGGTAAAATAACCGTACATCTGAAATAGCATGTTTTTCTTTTGCATTATATGTTGTGTAATAATGCAATGACTGGACAAGATCCAATCTAAAAACAACACAAAACACGTCTTCAGCATCAGGCAAAGTACATTTCATGTACAAGCTTCCTGCTTGGTAACTCTCCAGGCATCCAGATGTGGAATTGTGACTTTAAGTATCTTAGAACCTTTACATTTCACAATCATCTGGAAACCTTTAACTCAGAAATGTTTGAATTAATCTGCACTTTTAAAGATGTGTGACTTAATGACGTGACTCTGTCTCCATGTAGACGGGCATTTGTAAGGATGAGCACTACGCCTGAAGCGTTCCTGTCCTTGCGCTCTCACTTCACCAGCTCTCACGCCCTGCTCTGCGTCAGTCACTGGGTTCTTGGCATCGGAGATCGCCATCTCTCCAACTTTATGATCAACACAGAGACAGGAGGCATGATTGGCATAGACTTTGGTCATGCTTTCGGATCAGCCACCCAGGTGCACAGTCATAATTGGAAAAAGGATTTAACACACTGTACTGAAAGTTGTAAAGTTCACTTTATAAGCCAATTTTCTTAGCTTTTTTAAAAAATTTAAAGGTATAAACACTTATAAAGTATCAAAATGATCTGTACATATCCCAGTTCATGCAGCTCATATATGGAAATGAGGCTATTAGTCAATAGAATAGCTTGGGGTGCACTTGTTTTTAGGTGTTCCTGTGCTAAAACAGAGTACCCGACTCACTCGCTCATTTGCAGCCAATCAGGAAATAGCTTGTTTACATAAATCAGTGTAAACAGCCTGTTTCATTTGAAAGGATAAGGAGAGGATGGTCCTGTACAAATGAATTATGAATGATGTTTCTTGAGCGTCACACAATTATTAAATACATATAAACAAGTATAATTAGTGAAATAATTGAACATTGCTGTGTAATTTTAGTTTCTGCCAGTGCCAGAGCTGATGCCATTCAGGCTTACACGGCAGTTTGTGACACTGATGCGTCCGATGGCAGAGTCCGGCCTTATCCGAAGCGTGATGGTGCACTCGCTCCGTGCCTTCAGAGACGACCCGGACCTACTGCTCAACACCATGGATGTGTTTGTCAAAGAGCCTTCGCTGGACTGGAAGGTAGGGAATGTCACATACACATGCATGAAACGTTTGGGCAGCCCTCGTCCTGTAGCATCAGATGTTTGCAAAGGAACATCTAAACAAGTGTATTTTGGAAGTCCTGTGCAGAATTTAATGAATAGAACACATCTCTAAGTTCTGAGCATGGAGGTGGATCAATCATGCTTTAGAGTTGTGTTGCTAGGGGCCTGAAGTGGCTAAGATGCTGACACTATGACCAGAGAATCATGAGTGCTGTTTGCCATCAACAGCCGGGGCCCACAGAGAGCAAAATTGTCCATACTCTCTCTGGGTGGGTAGATGGCGCTCTCACTCTCCCTATCACTCTCACATTGCAATGTCCGCTGGCTCAGGCGTCTACTGATTGGTCCATTCGAAAGTAGAGACCCTGCGCTTTCCTCCGAGTGCGTTGGTTCCCCAGTGACGGTGTATCAAGTGGTAGTTCGAAAAGAGGCGGTGTTCGCAACGGAGGAGGTGTGTCCATGTCTTCACCCTCCTAGAGTCAGAGACAGTGCAAAGTGATGGGGAGAGTCACTAATGGGTTGGGATAACTGGGGACTACCATAGTGGGAAAGGGAGAAAATTTGAAAAAAAGTCTAAAAAATAACAGAGTTGTGTTGCAGTGAGAGACATGGGGTACATATCTCTTGTACAGTTGAGTACATTAAACAGCAGCACATTCTGGAAGTGAACATCACACGGTCTGTAAATAAGCTGAAGAAGAAAAGAGGATGGCTTCCACAACATAATCATCCTAAACACACTTCACACAATGAACTACCATCAAGAAGTCTCAATCTGTAGAGCTCAAAAGTGCAGTTCATGCAAAATTGCCCAAGAATCTCACAGATATTGAAACATTTTCAAGGATGAATGGCAACAATCCCAAAAACAAGTACTGAAAGACCCTTATCTGACTACAAAGTGTTTCTAAGCTGTGATAATTGCCAAAGGGCGTGCTACTGTATAGACCATGCAGGATGCACAAACCTTTGCTAGTTGATGGATGATGTAAATCTAAAGAAAGTAATCTGGCTTTAAAATGTTAAAGAAATGTATCTTATATCATGTCTTCAGGTCATCTTTTACTAGCTTAGCTATTCACAGTAACAGAACTTTTGACCAGGGTTGCTAAAACTTTGATGTATGCCACAGATTTTAAATCCACATTTTAAGTTACATGCTCAGGCTTTCATTGCCATTCAAGAAATGGAGCTACACGAATTTGTTTCTGAATGTTCTGCTGGATCTTCCACAGAAAAGAGTTAAATATGTGACATTTAATCTACTTTTCTGTGTAGAACTTTGCAGTGAAGCAGCTTAAGAAAGGAGGCACCTGGACTGAAAATGTGGATACCCAAGAGATCAACTGGTACCCATTACAAAAGGTTAACTTTGCTCGTAGGAAGCTACAGGGAGCCAATCCCTCAGTTATAACAAGGTAAGCCTCACTATTGCTTGGAAACTGACTGATTCAATTTAAAATCTCTCTCTTTTCAGGAAACTGGGTTTAGCTGCTATTCAGCGTTGAGATATCAGACAGAAGATAGTAGTGCTGTGGATTATTTTGCTGTCAGGAAGCTCAGTGCACTATAGCATATTTAGTTTGTTAGCTTTGAACAATGTTTTCAAACTTAAAAACTACTGAAGAAAAATTAGAGCCAAAATATTTTTTTCTAAAATGGTTATCAAATGTTTAAAAGTAAAATTGTGATGCTGCTGTTTGAGGTTTTAATTGCTTTGCATATGCTCTCTCAGTGAGGAGCTGCGTTTAGGCTTTGAGAAGACGACTGCGTTTAAGGGCTTGCTGGCTGTGACCCAAGGGAGTAAGGAGCACAACATCCGCGCCAGACTCGGATCGGAAGGTCTGAGTGTTGAAGACCAAGTGGACTGTCTTATTGATCAAGCGACTGATGCCAATCTGTTAGGGAGGGTGTGGGTAGGCTGGGAACCATGGATGTAAGGGGACATATGCATGATTTTATCTACATAACCTGTTAAGTGACTGCTGTGAGTGTTAATAACAACACAAAACAAACATGAAGTTTCTTTACGGCACTTCTGAATGATGCTTCCGTTATTATCCTTGTCTGACTCAACTGTACCGTGTTTTGAGCAGTAAAGCCTGTGGTGAGTCAGATATTTCCACCAGAGTGAAAACTTTGAGTGAATTATGGATGAATCTGTATCAGATTACGGTGTGATTCTATCACACTTGCAATGCAACAGTGTTATCACAATGTTAGTGCTCCACCCTTGTAGTCAAAGGTTTGGTTTGTGTCACTGGGACAAAGGGAATGACTGGGTATTGGTTTTTAACTCGGAGATCAAATGTCTGCTTTGGGGGAGTAAACACATTGGGGTTTTGGTGTCTTGTGGAATTGTGCATAAGCTCAAATAAACAGTTGCCTCATTCGTGAAATAATCTAACACCACTTGCTTTGGTCGTGAAATTAAAATCATTAATTTGACCCATGACTGTGGTCCAAGGAAATGACAACCTTTCATTATGTTACAGCTCTCAATCTCGGCTCAAATGCATTAGACACCTCATGAGTTATGAAATGGAGCCAAGAACTGTCCAGAACTTCATGTACTCTGCTTGTCATCGTG
Organism: Crenuchus spilurus; assembly: GCA_036984385.1. Taxonomy (NCBI): domain Eukaryota; kingdom Metazoa; phylum Chordata; class Actinopteri; order Characiformes; family Crenuchidae; genus Crenuchus; species Crenuchus spilurus. Next base: position 17,049 of record BRDA01000549.1, read on the forward strand.
GGAAAATGTGCATATGCAAAAAATTACATTTTGTCCTCTGCTGGCAAGTTGTTTCAAGGTTGCCTTGGAAACTTGCACAGAAAAAGAAACGAGCTGATAATTGAATATTTTTGGCCTACACTGCCAATTTCAATACAGATTGTGCCTAATGTTAAAGACCTCAACAATGAACACCGTGCAGAAGTGCATTATTTCACCAAAAAAAAAAATCTAGTTGTTCACAGCAACATTAAACACACGTTTAATCACCATTAAGTTGCACTGAATATGCTCTTAGTTTGTATGAGGACTAGCAATAGAAATCACAAGAAATAAAATCAGTAAAATTAGAAATCTTTCTGACCAAAATAGCTTAACAAAGAACTTTTTGCCTGAAAGATTTTCTTGGGTACAATGGTCCTTCAATTAAACCCACCATGAAAGTCATTGCCAGCTCATTTCTACAAAGATAATTGTTTACAAATAATAGTTTGTATATGATGATACAACCAGTGATGGATTGGCGCCGTCGTGGCTATACTTAAGTTAGTGTAATGCCCTGCCCAGCACCCAATGAAGGGATAAGGGGGCTCACTACGACCTTGAACAGGATTAAATGGATGGATGGATATGATACAATAAATAATGTTTAAACTTACTCTGATGAGTTTGTAAATATTTACGTATTTCTCTAATAGCAGAAAATTTCCAGAATGCTGCTGGTCATGTGACTTTTGAAATGCAAACCCTTTTATGAATGTTGTCATGCAAATTTAATTTCTCAATGTTGTGAACATTTAGTTTTTCCACTTTCACAAACTTCTTAAAGGAATTATTTTGTCTTAAAGCAAAGCTTTCATATATGTTGTGATAAATGTGGGTGTACAGTATATTGTATGCGGGTTCTGGGGACTTTATTCCACCTGTATGTTCCTATGAAGATTCTTCTTGATTTTTGGTGTCTCTGCTTTCAGTTTTGTCAGTAAAATGCTGATGGGTTGACCCACAATAAGCAAAAACCTTAAAACTTTCTCATTCCAAGACTTTTGCTTTACACTTTGGAACATGTCTGCAATCCCAGAACTTGACATATTTTTGTACTTAGCATCTGAAACCCCTTTTTCCTGTTCTTGAGGCTTACACTATCACTTATTCTTCTCTTTACAGTCATCTTTGACACCTTTACCCACACTTTGCAATCTTTTTTTCTCTCATCACACCTGCCTCAACTCATTAACTAATGATCAAACTCCTTATGTGCCAAGTCAGGCATGTTAGAGTAAGAAAAACACAAATATGCACCGAGTTTAGACTCCTCTGAACTGGAATGGAGAAGAACAGGTCTGCATCGTTACTTGTGTGTTTTTCATCTATTTTTCTTCATGACTGAAAGAAGTCTTCAGTTGTCTACTATTGTGGACATTCAGTATTTCACAGCTAATGTATAGGCTGTGTCTGGATGTTTTATTCTGATTTTTCAACCTCAAAATGGACTGTTCAGTCACTTCTTTGGCCCTCGTGTTCATTTTAGATCAGATTTTCAGACCACAACAAATCTTTTGTTTAGCCCATTACACAAAATCAAATGATCAGTGATTACCTTCGGTCCCCTAACAAAGATTGCTTATAAAACAGTGAAAATCCTACACAGTTCATTTGAACCTCTTAGTTGCTTTGGAAAAAATGAGTAGGTATAATTTTATAAAAATTCAGAATACCAGCATGATGAAAATGACCACATATAAGAGGCCTTTTATAAATATCTACATGCAGCACTTAATGTTTTGTTAATGTTTATTGAACACCAACCAAGAAAGTGAAGGCATAATTAGGTTGGGTCAAACTTTTCATATTTTCAAGGCTTTGGGTTTGAGCAAAGTGTTAAGTTCATTGTGCAGGTACCTTAAGGTCACAGAGAAAGATTACACAGAGACAAGGGTACAGGTCAATACAATGTAGTTAATACACAAAGCACCCTAATATATATATTTATACTGTTTTTGTTTTTTACAAACCGGTGAAGTCATTACAAGGCTTTGGACTGTGCATAGCATATAGATACAAAACAGTCTAGCGCAATACTGAAGGCCAAGGTGTTGTGGGCTGTCTTAAGGCAGCACATTTGCACGTCTTGCTATAGACTAGTTTTGTGTTTGTTCAAGCTTACATTTTGGGCCTCCAGCCACTAATAAACTGCATAAGTTTCTTCACTTGTAGTTTGCTTAACTTAAAGTCCTCTGACAGAATCTCCTCTGTTAGCTGCAGGAGTAAATTGCCATCAATTTTTTCTCTCACAAACAATGCAACCACATCCTCAGACATACCAATGAACCGTAGTGACTTAGAAACCTCTTCAATAGAAAGGCCTGAAAGGTTGTTCGGCGGTTGCCAAAGCAAACCTGTGGCACCTTGATGCGGTCTCTCAACCAAGCAGCTTGCCACCTTAAGTTCTGCAGCATCAACACTGGTGACCACTGTTGACTTACATTCCCTATCTGTCTTTGCATCGTTAGATTTTGGGGTTCTAGGTGGCAATATAGGGCAGGACTGGCTTTGTTTAGTGTTACATTCCTCAATGGGTTTGTCTCTGTACATTTCCAGGGTATAGCTAGTAGATTTAGTACAAAACTGAGCAGACTGTTGAGCCTTTGTGGCCGTAGTGCTCCCCTCAAACAGCTCTCCTTTGTCAATGTCAAAGAGGCCTGAGGAACAAGCCTTTGGAGTACCAGGGGTCCTTTTCCTAGGATAGCTGGAGTAACTGCGACATTGGACTGATGAGAAGTCTTCTGCCTTGCGTAAATCACCCCCACAGAAATCATTTGGCCAGGACAGACGAGAGAGTGTGGCATCCATGGAGGGACTGAGGCAGGGGTGCAGTTTGCTGCTCTCGTTGCCATCTGGTTGAATCCAGTTGCATGGGTAACACACATTGTTCTGTTCATCCATTTCTTTTGAAGGCTCGCTCTCTCCTCCTCTGCAGAAAAAAAGGATAGTGAGCACTCTGACAATAATAATATAGTCCTAATATAGACAAAACAACTGCTTATATTTGACAAGTTGGAGCAGAGAAAAAGCCAATTAAAATATAAAAACAGTACAAATGGTTTTAGTTCACAGGAAACCCAGCCAATTAAAACTCCACTATAATGAAATATGCAGTAGGTCAGTATTCTCTAAATACTGATGACAATGTTCTCAGAAAAGCAGATTGTGGCCTAATTTATGTTAAAAACAATAAAATATAAGTTTAAAAGCAAGCTAAAGGGTAGATAGCATGGAAAACACAATTTTTCAAAGCCTACAAAACCGCTCAGTACTCACATGTTGTGCAGGCCTGAGGAGTAGTAGGACAAAGTTGGGCTTGGGGAGCGAGTATCTGTCTGCCGTGGCTTGGTGGGTGGATATGGCACTGCAGCACTGCTTGGGCTTGGGCCTGTCTGTTTCGAACTCCGTGGTGGAATTGGAGGAGCATTTAGCAACCTACACTCCTCTTTCACCTGCAAAAATCAGATTTATAACTCTTTTTAACTCCTATATATTACACCTCCATCTACAGCTGCCAACCTCAGACCCTCACCATTATTACCACCATCAATAAAATTTAATTTGAATGGACTCTTGTTAGCAACTGTATTGTGGCCCCAAATTGATGCAACTACTACTACTACTACTACTATTATTTTACGCAATAGCACAATGTTAGATTAAACTGATGATACTGTATATTCATATCAATAGCCTGATCAGAGGAGGATGGATCCCCTTTGCGAATCTTGATTCCTCCCAAGGTTTCTTCCTCCAGCCTTGAGGGAGTTTTTCCTTGTCACTGTCACCTTTGGCTTACTCGCATTGTTTTTATTTTTTCTTTATTCTTACTATCCGTTTCTTGTACTAATTATGTAAACCTGCTTTGGGATATAAAGGCACTATATAAATAAATTTTGATTGATTGATATATTTTTACATGAATGGGTCAAACAGTATATTGAGAAGAACCGAGTCAGCAGTGTGCTCTTATTTACGCTGGAGTGGAAGACTCTGCTGGTTGAAGATATAACACTGCTGTCTAGCAGCTTGGGTTTAAAGACAACACAAAATGAACCTCATGCCTATCAAGTAAGTTGAGTCTAAAAATCCTTTCTGTTTTTGAGAATCAATACAGTATCAAAAGAGCATAATATTGTGATATTTAAGTAAATAATTGTGACTGATCAGCAGAGCTAAGGCTGTCTTGAACATTAATAAGAAATCAACAATATTGCTGCGTAAAAATGGATGGGGGGGGGATCCATGGTAAGGATGCCTTTGCAAGTTTACAAACTTGCATACTTTATGCAATTTAATTTTGTTGTTGCATGAGTGCTTCAGTACTGCAGGTGCTGTATAATTTTAATTAGTAAATGCTGCAAATTGCCTACAGCATCAACAGCTATAGAGAGATGCAAGATATTGGAAGCTACAGTAGAAAAAGTAAGCATAAAAAAGCATGTGTGGTTCTATAATAAACTGCTCCGAGAGACACTCCTCAAAGTTATCCATATTTAAATTAGGGCATGCCTCTTTTGAATCAACCAATCACAATCACATGGACTAACAAGGTATGGCCATGATTGTTTCCTTTGCTATTACAACATATTTGCCATAGCCAGAAGAAAGTTATCTCCACAAGTATGCCGAGGCCTTCTGTATTGTCATTTTCTGATGCAGTGGAGAAGAAAACCTCTGATTAATTTGAATAATTAGGGTTCTTTAACATCAATCAAATTTTTAATGACTGTATAAGACACACTGTTTTGATCTATATTTATATTAGGGATCAGCGTCACATTAGTATGACAAAAAATCACTTAAAATGATTGGGGTTGGACTAGTATGTAAATTAGACAGAAACCAAATATTCAAAGCCTGAAATAACAGAGCTTTAACAGAATGCTAAGCTACATTGCTAAAATCCATTACATACATTTTGAATCCATTTTGATGAATTGGTCCAACCCAATTTAACACAGAATGAAGAATGGAGGCTGGTCCATGTTATCAAATTATGATGTTAAGAAACAAATGTGAGAATTGGACGACTGCAGCCACAAATATGTAATTTTCATTGCACAACATGTTGTACTCACGCTTGGTGGCACTTTGACAATACTTTGGAGAGTTGATTTAAAATACATAGACATCTGGATGAGAAAAAAAAATGGTTCCCACAAATCGGAAACATAAACTGTACTGTAACTACGGTCACAGGTAAACATAAAGCCTAGAATATCTGACACGCTTACATTAGCTACACAATTGAGAGGAGCAAACTTTTAATAACTAGGACCAAAATGATCTCTCAATCTTTGATCTAAATGCATGCTAGGTGGTGTATAAAAGTCATGATTGATGTCTAATGTGACAAAAAAAAAGTGCCTGCCACTATACTGTAATTTTACCAAATTTACTTTGATTACTTTTGTTCTTCCAAACATTGCTGGATGGTACACTACGCTTGCTTCAGTTGTGATGAGTGCAGGTATCCACATTTCTAAACTACCCTTTTGCCCATTTTTTTGGAATCCACTGTTTACTTGTGAATCTAAACTTTACACTAGGTCAAATGTATTTGCAGAACATTTTGTGCATGCTAACTGTCTAAATCACCAATGCTAATAATACTTGTGTATTTGTGTAACACTAAAAGCACTTACACTGAACATTACCTTGTCAAATATTTGTACAAACTGCTCCCCAAAAACACCACAAATGCACTTTGAGCAAGTATAAAACTTTTCCTTTATCTTTGGAGGAACCAGTTACAAAACTAAATCACCTTTAAACAACCAATAAATTATTAGGACTAAAATAATCAGACGGGTCCAATTAACAATGTTAGCAAACGACACCACTGGTAAACTACATGTTTGATTGATTTTGTGGCAATACATTTTTTGTTAGTTTATGTTTTTACCATTTATAATTTTGGTTAAAAAATTAAATAAGGCATGTACATCCCCAAAGGAGTGCTCTTCAAACGCAGATCTACAATTAGACAGAGCTAAGTAAACAAAATGAAAATGCTCTTGGCTATACTCACAGCTTCAGATTTTGGAGGCACAGGGGGTGGAGGTAGATTGATATCTGTACTGAGGAGAGCACTGGTAGAACCTGTACTGGTGTAGGGCAGGACAGGTGGGCAGCTAGAGATGTTAGTATTTAGTCTGACAGTATCTGTGTTTTCATGTACAGGCCTGCGGTTCTTGGCGTGGTCTAGCCACAGTTCCTCATACGGCAGATCTGGTTTGTACAAGCTGCCTGGGACAGAAGAGACATCTAGCAGCTCAGGAAACAGGTAATCGGCATCTGGTGGTTCAGGAGGCACATATTCCCCATATAGGCCAACACATCCTTGCAGATTGACCTCACTGTTGCCATGAAGATTGTTGCCATAGACGCATACAGACAGTCGATGGAAGGACTGTGTGAGCTCATCTCTAGCCGAACTGAGTGAGCTTGGCAGGTGAACGTGAGTGGGGCAGCCATTGCTACTAACATTGCTATTGCTGTTTCCGCCTCCGCTCCCGCTTCCACTCACTGTTCCTCCAGTACTGCACTTCTTTGGACTTTTTCCATCTTCCAGCCAGTCTACACGAACATCACGGACAGCCCTTGAGTAGTCATCAATGTCAAACTGCTCCTGGCAGTAGGTGAACCATCTATGAACCACTGTTTCCAGCCATGCTTCACCATGCAGCAGCCCCTCAGGCACCAGCAATCTAGGCAGGGCTGTGGCTACATGCAAAGGGAAGTGCACAGGCAGCACCTTGTTAGATCGTAATACACAGCACACTACCACCGTCTTGGTCTGTATGTTGACAAGTTTGTAGCGGTGACCCTCGCGGATTAGGTGCAGGTCATGTGGGTTACGTGGTGGGCTGCTGGGTACAGTCACATTCACAGGAAGTCGTGTTTTCTCTACAATGGTCCGGATGGTGTGCTCTCCTTCCTGCATCTGCAGCTCAAGGGGAGAGCAGGTGCTGAAGCGGCCACGGCACTGAAATGGCAGACTGATGCTTTCATTGGTGCGGTGGTTCATGCAAATGAGGCACGGCATCTTGCCACGCCCAAGCTTGCTGATGGAGTTGAGCTTGCCGATACGCTTAAAAATGGTGTTGAAACGTGACTTCTCCCTTGATGTTTTGGCATAGAGGATTTCAGCCTGGCCCATGAGGGTGAGCTCATCACCAGTGTTTAGTGTGATGTTATACACCTCTGTGTCCTCATTGCATTCTCCTGTGGCCATCTGCAGCAGACACACATCAGTATTAGAAACTTATTACATTTATTATATGCCCGTCTTCCTCACAATCTGTATAAATGTAGGAGTAGAAAATAATTTGTACACTAGCAGAACAGTTACACTTATCAAAAACAATGTTGCACTTCAAGACAATAGTACTTTGCATTTTGAAGCACGCAGCATGATTGTAAATTCAGCTCAGAAAACAAAGAGAGTCTCTGTTTGAGACTTGGTGGCCAATCAGCTACATTACAAGGAAGGCCACACACTGCTAATCAGTTTTAGGAAGCAACAGAATATACATAATGAAATTATGCATTACACTCTTAAAATACAAAAACAGAGACATTACAGACTACAAAAATTAGGGTGATTGCTTAGATTACATTCAAACACTTGAAATTCACAGTATGATAACCTACTTAAAAATATACTGTAATTTTACTGTAGTACTGCATTAAAGAAGAACTTTAAAACATAAGAATTATACAAATTTAAGAAAAACAAATACCACTTTGGTATTATCCTTAAATATCAGATCTAAACATTTTCTTAATCATCTGAACAAAATATTTTATTTCTATGAGGCCAGTGTTTTCAAGCAAAATACATTTCTACATCATAAAATATTTCTGACAATTACTTTTTCGTAAAATCTACCAGCCCAACAACATCCCCTTGTAAATATAAACTAAATTCAAGAATGTAGGCTAAGCTAAAAAAAATGCTGACACATGCCATGTTTTCTGTGCATTAGATGGTCACTGTGTATGAAATCAAGTAGCAGTGCAGCATGTCCTCTGCATGAGCAAAAGCATTTCACAGAAAACCAGACCTTAACATTGAACATGATTTCCTCCATGACATAAACTCGCTCTGGGAATGCTTTGGCCACTTCTTCCACACTGTTGAAGTACTGAACAGGCTCTTTAATGTCCCTGTCTTGCTCCAACAGTTTAAACTGGCCTGTGCAACAGACAAAAACAGGTAATTATCATATGCTTTTTATATGGTGCTGAAATGTTGTTACAGCTTTTTTAGACCGTCATTGGATTTATTCACTCCGCAAAAACAGTCATTAAAATGTATTTGGGCTCCATCTACGTACTTTTATCCATCTCTGTACTTTTTGCTAATTTTAGGGGAAATACAAGGTATCATATAATCATCACATTAATGGCTGTGCTGAATCATTAGCAGTTTACTTTGTTATCCTATCACTGTTTTCTAATAACTGTCCTTAAGGGGCACAAACTTATTTAAAATTTTAGATTCTCACTTCATGCAGTACATTGTAATAATAAATTATTACCACTACTACTACTACTACTACTACTACCACTAATAATAATAATAAAAATTAAAATAATAATAATAATAATAATAATAATAATAATATGTACAACTCACAGATACTAATAAGCAGTATGACTAATCTGACAGCACAATTTTTACAAATACTTAAAATTTCCACTGAGCTTATAAATTAAAACATGAGTGAGTTCATCAGAATATTTCATCACCTGTATATAAAGGTCCAAACTATACTGCATCATAACTTCAATTCACAACATTGGGATCAATATACTTAATTTACTCGATATTCTTAGTTTATTGCAGAAAAAAATGTTACAATAACATGACACCAATGAGTGACATTTAATGAAGATCAATATTTGGGATGAACAGGAATGGACCCCCTCCACAAGCATTTATGCAGTGAAACATCCTTTTCAGATTGACGTCAATATGGTGAGGTCAATTAGATAATTGCCTGCCAACGTAAACTGATGGAAAATGCTGCAGTTTAGATAGCAGGTGCACTACAATGCACCTTCACTGCAGTGAAAACATTCCTGCTCATCTAGATTGTCCTGTTTCTCGTTTAGTTCTTGAATTCAATCTGTTTCATTTAGTCACAGTGAACGCTACATATCTCCAAGTCTTTACAAGGCAAAAATATGCTGCACTGTTAGGAGAGTTCCCAGACAAAAATAGAGCTAGCCCTATACAATGCATCCACAACACAGCGAGTGGCCTCACCCTCATAATGGACAGGGATCTCGATTTTCGGTCCGATGACATAATGGCCCTCCTCCAGGCTATGGGCGGTAATCGTGGTCCACTGCCGACATGAATGAATCAAGAGGTAGTCATTTTCTCTTAGCCCTTCCACTGATTCCCCTGGAGAGAAAGACACTATCTACATCAATATGGAAATATGACACTATAGAGTCAGCAACACAAGTTAGTTAAAGCCACAGAACATACAGAGCGGTTCACACACATTATCCAAACACAAAAAGGTATTTAAGGGAACAATAAAACACTGTAGTGGCATTAAACATGTAGGCCATTCTAAATTAAACTAAGCTATTACCAAGCCAGCCTGCTCAACTCGAGGAAATGCTTTGGGAAGTCATTTAAATAAGATACTGACGTATCCTTTCCAGATTGCATCTGTATGCAAATCACATTCATTCACTAATTCCCACCCAGATGAGTTATTCACCATTTCAACAGCCCCAGCCTGACTATGTGCATTTGTTAAAGACTGTGGGATGGCATGAAAGTGCTGGTCAAGGGGTCTTATTAATGAATGATTGTGTCTCATGCTGTGTGCGCTAGCAAGCAGAAAAAATATGGCACTACATTCCCACCCACTGCTTTACCACGAAGGTTTGTCCATATTCCAAGTAGCGCGATTTGTAGTATACAGTAAGCAGAAGAAACACTCCGGTCTAGATTGAAAGCAAAATGGCAGTGGAGAGTATCTAATCACAGCAATCAGAAATTTATCTGCACATACAAGGAATTTTTGTCTCACAGTAGCTCTTAGAACATAGAATACAGAAATAGACTAAAAGAACTTACACGAGTGCAGCAACAAACAATACATACCATACACACTTACTGTCTCACACACTTTGGTGAGCAGAAGGATGGAAGAAACAAACAATAATAACAATTGAATATATTAAAAGTGAAAGTGCTGCAATTGCGTGGGAAGTAGCAATAACACAGAACAAAACATGGAGAGAGAGAGAAAAAAAACAAATTTAAAAGAAAGTTGTATATTTAAATACTGGGGGTCTGGAGGGTGTTTGGGAATAATTGAGTCCAGTATCAAAACAAGGTTTAAATGCTGTGATTATTGATCAGTTTACTGGTGTGAGGTAAGAAGTTTTTGCAATCTGGTCACACAGCTAAGGGCGCTGCTGCTGATAGTGGAAATTTATCACTGAGGCAATCTTTTTTTTTACTGTAATGTAAATCAAATCTCAATTGTCCAGCCAGTTCATATGCTAAGAGTCAAGGTGTGCAGTATTTATACAGGTACTGCGATCTACAACTCATAAAGGTGAGGTTACGGGAAGCTGTGATTTGAAGATTACAGAACAGCACCGAGTTAAATGTACCTAATCTTACTTTACTAACAATCCGGATGGGTGATACCAAAAATTTCACTTTTGACCTGACATACAGTCATTCCCATACTAATATCCCAAAACTTTTAAATGTTTTTGTTTGTATGTATTTTTACAATGAACATAAAATGTATGATGGTTATTTTGGTCATTATGTGACATAACTGTGTCTGAAATGTAAGAAATGCTGCACTTTGAGACACGAAGTACAAATCCAATGTCTATCAGCCGCATTTTAAACCTGATCAGTTTTTTAAAAATATAATACACTAAGAGCTAGAGCAAGCAGGGCATATTTTAACAATGTACTGATGCCTGCTGAATGTGTTTTAAATGTGAATCCATAACAAATGATTTTATCTCATGCTGCCTTCTGGCACATACTTAGGCAGCAAGGCATCTACCTTCAACATGAATATAATTTCTCAAAACAATAAAGGAAATTAGATTTAAAAATCACACTGTGATGAAGATTGGTGTAGGTCTGTTTTATGTCCGAAAGAGAAGCAGAGCAGTAGAGGTTGATGTGGGTCTAGAGGGTTAAAATATCGATATTTTAACGTGTAGAAATTACAGTTTGACGAAACTGCGAAACTTAACAAGACGTTTGTGAAGTGACAAAGAGCTGACTATAAATAACTCCGCTAACTTATCATTACATGTCTATAGTTATGAGATAAGAAGTCGCTTTTAGTAACCGTGTAGTTAACCTAAACACACACTGCACTGCTAGCTGGTTAACCATCCACAGACACTGACAAAGCAGCTAACGAGCTAATGTAGCAGGCTGGCTAACGTTAGCAGGCGAGCTAATGGTCGAAATTCCAAGCGAGTAACATCGCCGCCCCCGCTCAGGAGTCTCCGGAGTCAGATTCACACACAACACGAAGAAAAAAAACAGCTCAAAAAGTTAGTCAAGCCCTGTTCACAAGCTTCAAGCTTACCGCCGTCCAGTTTTACAATCTGCGGGAGTCTGTAGGCACTGACCAGCCGATCCAGGGGCAGAGTAGTGGAGCTCCATGTCACATCTTTTAAACTGTTGTACAGCATTGAACCCACGTCCATGTTAACACAGCCGCTCACAGCCCGCCGCCACGTTCATCTGCGCTGAAGAGCGGCTGGCTCATGGAGAAAAGCCTCCGTGCTTCGCTCTTTCGCGTTCACGTAAAGGACGAGGCCATGCCAGCCCGACGGCTCTGTTTACACTCACAGGAAATGCCATGACTCCCACTGACCATAGAGATCTCTCACTGAGACGCTTCCTCCTCTCACAGCCGCGCCGCCGCGTTACCCCGACAACTGGCGCCATGTTGTAGCGATGCAGAAGGTCGGTTCGGTTCGTGTCAATTCGGTTTATCCTCTCGGTTTTTCTCCAAGTTGGTGCTACGAAGGAAAGATCGCCTACATAAAGCCAGAATCAACTGTTAAAGCCAACTTTAGACGATTTGTCACTGATTTAAACGTGTTTTATGACGCCCTGCTTAATATAAGTTATAACAACAAAGCTGTATAGCTTTGAACCTATAAATGAATCCTCCATGAAACATTTGTGAATGTTACAGATTATTTATTTCATTATTTATTTATTACTTTTTGTCCCTGTTACAGTTTGTTCTCTTTCTTTAAAATTACTTGATTTGAAAATTAAGAAAAAATAAACGAGAAAGAAAAATAGTTTTTCTCTTAAGGGGTATATTATACTCATTTGGACTTGTTAACATTTTGTCTGAGGGTCTAATATTTGTGCTCAAAATGCCCATGTTTATTGATTAGATAAGCCTGTTTGATGTCGTCTTTAGACCACTGACAGGATTTAAGGAGGCATGTTTTGTGCACTTGTCACCCCCTTACAGCACAGAGCTGAGTATGAGCCGTATGAGTAGCATGTTTAAGAATTGCCCAGTTAAGGGTCAAACACATTGATTTAAAGTGAAGAAACAGTACACACTGCCGTGAAGCTGCAAAGCTGCTTTTTCACTCATAGTGACCTGTGATTCTTCTTATTATATCTGACATGTACGACACTCCTGGTGAAATTTTTGTTTAATTTTATTTCAAAATTTATATTAACTGAAATTAACACATTCCCACATTTTTATTCTTTTCCCAAAATGTAAATGCAGTGCATAAAAGAGTAATTGTGCTTTAAAATATGTTTTTTGCATCAAACTCTATAATCCCATGTAATGAAAACCACAGCTTGTGACATGGGCAGCTGTGACCTGGTGGTAGGGATCTTGTGATTGGAAGGTTGCCGGTTCGATCCCCGGGCAGGTCATGACTGAAGTGCCCTTGAGTAAAGCACCTAACCTCCAACTGCTCCCCAGGCACCATGGCTAGGGCTGCCCACCGCTTTAGGCACATGTTTAGTGTGTTCACTGTTGTGTGTTTCACTGCATGGATGTGTTAAATGTGGAAGTCAAATACCGTTGTGTGCAGTCACATTGGGAAAAAAGTTTAATCTAACCTAATCTCATTCATTTCAATCATCTGATGGTGATTAGTGACCTGGGTTCTCCTTCTGAGTCTTGGGTTCTCTTAAGTCTTGGTTTCTCTGCTCTTAAGTTGTTCTTCCTGAACCTACATTTCTATGAAGCTGCTTTATGACCATTTAAAAGTTGTCATACATATAAAACTAAATTCAAATGAATGGGATGCTTTAAATCAGCCCAATGTCATTTCTGGATTTGTACTATCTTAAGAGCACTGTTATGGGGAAAGTAAATCTCTGTCTGTTGTAAGAGATAAATGACCAGTCAGCTCTGATTGAACCACTTCCTCTCTGACAGCACGAGGTTTTTCTGAGTTGAGTTGGCTCTCATTAGCACATAACAGGGAAGAGTAGTTTTCAGTCAGATTTCACCAGCAGCTGAGGGAAGATGTCATTTGTGAGCACTCTGCGGCAGTGGGACGAGGCAGTTGCTTATGTAGAGAAAGGAGACATAGCTGCTGCTCTCAGGACTTTCCAGGACATCGAGGAGAAGACATCTAAAATCTCCTACAACATTGGCTGCCTCCATCTCAACAATAATGAGCTTGATGCTGCTGAAAAGGTGAAGTGGATGCTGTTGGCCTTGTCACAGTTATTAGGCAAAGTTACTTCTTAAAACAAGAATTCTCACTTCTACCTCATAACAACAGTCTTAAGTTGTAGTTTTACAATGATATAGCTCACATTTTAAACAGACGTAGAAATAAAGAGGAAGTAAAAGTTGTTTCAGTCTCTTAAGAGGAACTTCACTAATATTATCTCTCTGTTGAAGGCATTTGACGGCAGTATCCGCAAAGATGAGCATCTGGCTGTGGCTTTTTTTCAGAGGGGAATAACGTTCTACAGAAAAGAAAAGTAAGGTTATCTGTAGCACACTCAGGTGTCTGCAGGGAACATACATTTTGTAATGCTCACTGTGTTAAAACGTATCTTGCAGGGTGAGATTGAAAACTGCAGAAATATGTTTAAATGACATATGTCCTAACTTCTAATTTGCATATTTTTAAATTCAACTAATTATCTAATTTATCTGAGATGTTTTTTATAAATATACACGACTCACAAAGAGTTCGGGGTATTTAGCTTTCAGGTGAAATTTCAGGATGAACCTAAAATGCACTCTGACCTTTACAGCTGAACTTAATGTGACCTTCTCTAAACTTTTGAATCTCCAGCTGTTCAGTGTTTCAGTACTTTTGCACATCTTGCTGTTCTATAAGAAGGAGCATAATGACAAAATTCACAACAAGTGTTTGATCCATGAAGCGACCAATCCATTTCCTGGTTCAATAATAATTGGAATTTAACCCCCAGGAGTCTGTGCAGTTTTCAGACACTCTGATGTAGTCTGACGTGACTTGACTTTTTTTTACAAATTACACCCATCTAAAATTATTTTTTCCAAAGTGTTACACAGACTTTTGTTCAGCACAAACTCAGCAACAACAGTGTCAAAACAGTAAGAGTGTCATAAATCTATCTGCTCTAAACTTAGATTTTACAAAAACCTATTTTCAGATATGCTGATATATCTCCATAAAACACTCTAAACATTTCTAATCAAGACTTTTGAGCTCAGAACTGAATAAACAGAGGTTTGATTTTTAATTTCATCTTCATGGACAAAAATGCTCCAGCTCTTCAAGGTCGCATAATTAAAGAACAGTTGATAGAGACTGGGGTACCTCAAACAAAGCTGCACTTTCCCCAGAAAACCTATGGGATCAGTTGAGTCTCCATGTAGAGGCTTATATCTCTGTGCCCCAGAACCTCAATGACGTGAGTGGGATCTTCAAGAAGAGTGGGATGCCATGCCTCAGCAGACAAGAAGCTGACTTGTGAACAGCATGAAACGTCGTTGTCAAGCTGTAATTGATGCTCAATGGCACATGACGCATTACTGAGACACTGACATTTTTTGTTGGGTTCACACACCACTGTTGTTGACTTTTGTTTCAGTAAATTGTTTGAGATTAGAAATCACCACTGCATGCTTCTACTAAAAAGCCCTACTGTCATTATATAATATCACTGTAGGCTGAACTTATTACGTTTTCCATAAATTTCACCTGAAAGCCAAATTTCCATAACTTTTTGTGAGTAGTGTATGTTGCAGTAGTTTGCATAAGTGTTTTGTTGGAAGTCCTCAAAAAGCTTGAAAAGATGCCTCATGGATCAGATTCCTTCGTATTCAGTACAGTTAGTGACTGAGAATGTGGCTTTTGGCTACATTAATGTTATTTAATAAGTCATACTGTGTCCAACTACCAATCAACTACAACTTATTGGTAGAATGTAAAGATATTGGGGGCTTAGTCTGGCTTTCTTGCGGCGTTCCAGGGGGTTCCAGGGGGTTCAGCATTGGTTCAGCATTGGTAACGAATATCAGTCTGTATTTACTTTCTTTGACTTTCACTTTTCAAAAGACATTCAGACCTAAAGTCAAAACATTCTGGGTTTCAGCTCTGAATACTCACCCCTAACAATGTTACTTCTATTTAATAGTGTTTGTTAGCTATATTAGCTCCAGTTCTGAACTAAAGAGGTCAAATGTAGACTTGTATTGTGTAAATATGGATTGTTTATCATTGCTATTTCTTTAACCTTGAATGCATTTTGAAATGGAGCATCTCTGTGATGGATAACCTGTTGTATATGGTACTTTACAGAACCTTTTTGAAAGGTTCTGTTGTCTTTTTGAGTATTATGTAGAACCATTTTAGAAAATATAGAACCAGTTTAGAGAATTTACTTTGGCCTTTAATATTCTTTTAACAATTCCTAACATTTTAATATGTCTCCAGATTTGAGGAGTCACTGCTGGATTTCCAGCACGCCTATAAGGAGCTAAGAGGGAATCAGTTAATAGACTACAAACCTCTTGGCCTGAGGTATAAACTCTATGCTTGTGAGGTAAGAATATTTAATACAATATTCAAAGCTGCCTGGTTTTGTTGAAAATCAAACTAATATGAATTCATGAAGTAATTTCTTACGGTATACACACTGTGATACATACAGTAACTACACTGATCTGTTTGTCCTTTAAAGTCATGCTGTATTCTATAAAAATGCAGGATTGTATTGTAAATGTAGGTTCTGCACAATATTGGACTAGTCCATGCCAAGCTGGAGAGATGGGAGAAGGCTCAAGAAAACCTGCTTGCAGCGCTGAACCTCCGCACAGAGGCAAGATTCAGTCACATTGACCAGGCTCTGGAATCCATTCTGGTCAGTTAACCTTCTAGGGTTCAAATTTTGATGCTCTTACAAATGTCTTCATTATTACTTCTAGAGTTTTCAAGACATGTTGACCTGGTTTTATTTGTGAAATAAAGAAATACTGTGTATTGGGAAACAGAAGAGGATTACCTTATTAATTCTGCTTTGACGCTGTGGGCAGGTTATGTAGGCTGCAGAAGTTCCATAAAGAAGTTCACATGATAATGACAGTCATTATCACAGAAGTAACAACCAGCTATTTTTAGTTTTTTAGGTTTCAGTGTGAAAGAAAAAAACAGTAAAATATCTCTACACTACATTGCTGTTATCCTTCATGCGAGAATACAATTAAAATAAATAAAGAGTAAACATTATGTAAGCAGGAACTCAAAGAGCTTTACAATTAAATTAGATTTGTGTACAGTACCTGAAGCTCATCAATGAATAAAATTAAAAGGTAAAACTAAATAAAAAAGATAGATATGTTTGCAAATCATTTTTGAAAGGTTTGTACTGAGCTTGACTGTCTAATAATAGAATTAAATGGCATAACAGCTGGAAGAGGACTGATTTATTTATCTGTAATTTAAGGCAGGTATTTGTAGAAGACCAGAATCTACAGATCTTAGATAACATGGCCAATTAAAGCTTTAAAATAAAATGAAATAACTTCAGAATAAACTTAGAAAGCTTTGTTTTTGGCACAGTTTGTGCTACTGATATTGTGCTTTTGTAGTTGTAGAACCAGAGCGCTCATTCCTGGTCCTGGAGATCTACTGCCCTGGATAGTTGAGGCCCAACACACCTGTCTTAGATGGTCCTGAAAATCTTTATTAAAAATATATAGTTCTGTTGTCTTTTACTCTTTTTTAAATTTAAATTCTTAAAACTAAACATTACAAAGTTGCAGGTCATCATGATCACAATTATTCAGGATTATAGTTAGACCCAGATCAGAGCATGAAAATAATAAATGCACAGGCAAGTTTGGGGCAAATGATAAAAAGCTACTTTGCTGAATGTGTTTAGATGTGTGATATAATCATGTACAGTCTAGCTTCACATTTGGTATATGAAGCAGTGGGCATGTTTCTTTTTGTTTCTCTTAATTTTAGGTTTACATGTTTTTTTCAGTTTTTTGTCCACTGAGCAATATTTCACATACAGCTGGAATCAAACATTGATACTTGCAAAGTGGTATTTAATTCTGTATGACCAGACTATTAAATGTGGTGATTAAAACTTTGGCTGATGTTGTCATTGCCTTTGGATAAGACCAGTGTAGACATTTGACTTTCAGTATCAGCTGTTTTCCAGGTTCACTATAATGTTATGATATTGAGCATATTGTGTTGTTTTCTTCATCATGATTGGTAAATACAATGAACATTTATTTCATCTTATTGCAGAAGCAGAAGCTCTTTTCTCTGGTGGTGATTAAGCCAAGCCTACT
Source organism: Crenuchus spilurus (assembly GCA_036984385.1). NCBI lineage: Eukaryota > Metazoa > Chordata > Actinopteri > Characiformes > Crenuchidae > Crenuchus > Crenuchus spilurus. Next base: position 34,904 of record BRDA01000549.1, read on the forward strand.
GTTCAAACCCAATAAACACTATGTGGCAGAGCTGGAGAAAAAGGACTACCTAGGAAAGGCCAAGGTACCCACACAAATCCTTACATCCAGAGACAAAGCTGAGGGTGAAATTAGGTTTGAAGTTTAATGTTTAAAAAAAATGAGAATATCTACAAAAAGTTCCTTGTGTTAATAATTTACTCCAAATGAAATATTTAAATAATTTGAGATTCTGGATTTCTGATTTTCACGAGTTGTAAGTCATACAGATCAACAATAAAACAAAAAGGCTTGAAATATCACTTCATATGTAATAAATATAACATACATAACAGTTTACCTATTTGAATTAAATTATGAACAACAATAAACTTTTTCACGATGTTCAATTTTTTTCAAAGTTATTTTTAACTGAAGTGTTAATTAGTTTTTTAATTAGAGGTGATAAGCAGAGGTGAATTAGGTGATTTTGTGATTCTAGGCACAAGACATAAATGGATCAGATCATTATAATTCTGAAATGTTTGATCATTTGTATTTTTAGTCATTATTAGGGTATTAAGGGTGTATTGTTGTATTAAAATAGCAAGAGGTCAATGAAATAAAAATAGCCTTTAGTCATATTTACTTAAACCATCACTCTGTCCTGACCATAGAACATGAGACAGATATTCAGTCCATTGATAACTGATGTCATTTGCAAAAATGTACCTCGACTATATTAAAACAACCAATCACATCCAGGAAGAGTGTCTGACAAATGTCAATTACTACTTCAGCACACACTATAAACAGCCCCCCACCAGGCACTCTGGAGGTGGGCTGGACTAACAGATAGGCAGAGGCTGGGGAGGGACCTGGAAATTAGTCCAAATTGACCACTTTCTACTGATTTCTCATATCCACACAAAATGCATGTGCTATCAATTTAATTTTACAATCACACGATATTACACATGATACACTCCTCAGCTAGTTTCTGACTACACTACTGATTGCACCATTGTGGAAGCTACAATGTTAAGTAACATTGAAGACAAACGTGTGTCATTACTGTGTTTTTGGGGTGCTCAAACTCTGTTCTGTCTACAGGTTCTGTCTTCTGTTATTCCAGCTGATAATTTCTCTGGATTTGCTCCTCTGCAGCCTCAAGTGAGTCATATTTTTTAAAACATGTCCTCTAGTCTCTGGGTCTCGACTAAAGGTCTTACGAGACTTTTTGTTTGGTAAACATCAAGCGATAGGGGAAGATAGTTCCAACTGAAGACAAGGGCGGACATGACTTCCTCCCATTTTTCAAAATCCAGTTCTTGTTCCACTGTCTTTCAGAGTTAGACAGAGGCTGCTTGGGGAAATGACTGAATACAGTAGGCTTCCTTTTGCTAGCATGAATTATAGCTTCAGTAAACAGAACTGTAACTTCAGTTTACTGATGATAATCAATCCATAGCAGAATTCCACCACAACCATTTTCAATATTTTACCACATACAGTATATTACTTTTATGCTCTCATTCAGAGAGGACATGCACCATGACAGTGAATATGCTATTACAGTGCTATTGTCTCAGTTTCAAACCATGTCTATGCAATTGAGAAAGAGGTATTTAGGTATTATTTGACTGTTAGCATGTCTGGTTTAACGTGTTTATATTTGAAATGTTACATAATAATAATAATAATAATAATAATAATAATAATAATAATAATAATAATAATAATAATAATAATAACAATAATAATAATAATAATAATACAATATGTTATTATTATTATTATTATTATTATTATTATTATTATTATTATTATTATTATTATTCAGTACTACATTTTAAAACATCTTCATGAAAACTGGTTGGAAAGTTGCTTTTCATATCACATATCACATATTTACCACATCACAGTACAAAATGAACTGAATAATCAACAAAGAGCTTCCTAATGAACAGTTCCAGCTAAACAACCTCATTAGCCTCCACTCTACTCTATATACAGTTTGATGGATGTTAAGATAGCTTAAGCCTGATATCCAACAGAAATCCTACTGCTCTTTTCCCAGTGGACATGTTTGACTTTGGGCTTTAATTTGCTGGCTAAACAGAAATCCTGTATTATGAAACATCCCCCTGACCTGAACATCTGACATTTTCTTTGAACAGGTTGAAAATGTACCATCTACACCTAAAGTCCCTGAGGTCCTGAGGTAAACGCAGTGCATGTACTCTGGATGTTCCTCCTCAAGAGATCAGAGTGAAGTGTTATATTTATAGTGTGTGTGTACAATCTGCAGGGCACTTGAAGGTGAGCCTCACACTGTTCTGTACGAGTTCATTCCCGAAACCAAAGAGGAGCTAGCCGTGTTGCCTGGCAACATCGTTTTTGTTCTTCACAGAGGAGCCGACAACTGGGCATCTGTTATCTTCAATGAAAGGGTGTGTTGTGTGTGTGTGTGTGTGTGTGTGTGTGTGTGTTAATGGCATGTTCTGTCCAGAATGCATAATTTATTATTTGATTCATGACTTTAAAGACTTTATGTTTGTAGGAATTCAGCCTTTCTATTATTCTATTATCATTTTGTAATTATAAAATGATCTTTCAGTTCATTAGCAACATGAGCACTTGTGACTCATCTTAATGTCACACTGGTTGCTTTATATAACTAGAAAATTCATGACAGATCTTCTGTGACAGGTTTGGTTTGAGACGGTTAATGAGAAAGACATTTAGCATTTCAGTTCATTTATTCCAGTTTTTGTTATCTCTCACTTTCTTTATATTGTTGCTGTTCAAAAACAAAACAAAATTATAGCTTTACAGAAAACAAAAACATTATCAGCTTTTAATTTGATGTAAAGAGATTTTATTCTTTGTAATTTCAGAATTTTTATCTGCCCATTCATCATCTAATTCTAGCACAATGTAAAGAGCCCACACTGTGACATAGAAAAACAAAAATAGAGAAAAATGACATACATCTATGGTTTAACACAACGGTATATATATTTTTATCAAACTTGAACATCAATCTGTAGAATAGTGTTCACCACCCTCCTCCTGAATGTCTGAAAGCAGTGATTAGATAGATCAGGTGGGGTTGATGAAGGTTTGCGGTGAAGTCTGCTGGAAGGTATTTCTCTTAGGCCTGTCACAATAATTACATAATTGCCTGTTCAATTTTTTGATAAAGCCGCAGTTATTTGTGGTATAATTATAATAAATTTGTCTGCAATTATTTTCCACACTTAACAGGTTTAATAGTTACCTTACGTACAAGGCACTTCCAAATTCATGATCACAAAACTGAGCCTTTTCCAATAAAATTGCATGAAAATGAAAAATGTAATTGGTTTGTACTTTAACTGCAGGTTCTGAACATAGCATGTAGATGTTATCTGACACTTTGTATTCACATAGCCATGCAAGATTCATTTTTTGCTGAGCAATGAAGCGTAATGAAACCTTTATGCCTACGTTGAACTAAAACACAGTTTTTACTGCTTGAGTGAGATGTTCCTCACCAAAATGTGATGCTACATTGTAGACCGTGGGATCTTCTCCCACAGCTAATGACTGACTGTTTCCTTGGCAAGTCAAGCGTCTACATCATGGACTGGGATTTGAGAATGTACTTATATTTTTATTTTATTTTAAGTTTTAATTGGCAGCTAATTATGTTACTATTACAAGGAGTCCATCAAGGATGTAACCTCTCACCATGTTTATTCAACATCTTAGGAGAACAAGTGATGAGGAAAGCACTACAGGGATTTATGGGAGATTTCAAGATTG
>BRDA01000550.1:0-20052 GCA_036984385.1 Crenuchus spilurus
AATATAATTGTGACAAGGGAATTTATTCATTTCAGCAAAAAAGAAAAGCAAGTGTACACTTCCTTTAAATGTAGTTGATGAGCTAAGGCATGTCTGATGTCAATCTTTAGTTAGGTTGCACTTGAGCTACACTCAGAAGTACTATTGTGTTCCAAAAGTAATCCATTTTCTTGCCTTAATGTGGCACAGATCTGAATTTTTCAGGGATATTTGGACACTTCAAATCTGATCTTTTCAAATCACATTGGATTCACTTTTGTATCTGATCCTAGACTGGATATGTATCTGATTTATGGGCATGTAACATGAATGTGAATGATCAGACCATGTATGTCATTGCCTGTACTTAGTACTAAGCCATTGCTGACTTCTCTCCTGTACGTAAATACTTGTAGCTGTAAAAACAACAAAAGCAAGTCAACTGGCTTTTGTTTTTGCCTTTTTGATCTGATCATATACAGTTCATTAGCTGTTTACTATACTCCTGAGCAAATGAGAGACACGCATGAGCTACTAACCATTTAGCCAGTTTTAATACAATGAATCATCTCACAAATATGACGTTTTCTTTGTTGGTGATGCAGGTGACATTCACAAACATGTCAATGTGGACATTTCATTTCTGGGACACATTTGCTCACATTACAAACAGATACAGGTCACTTAGGAAGCCATGGCCTAAAGGTTAGAGAAGCACAACTGGGATTGAAGAGTTGCTTAAGAACAGGACAACAGGACCTGGTTGAAGTGCCCTTGAGCAAGGCACCTAAACCCCAACTGCTCCCTGGGTTTCACGGATATGGCTGCCGACCACTCCAGGCATTTGAGCTCACTGCCTCTTAGTGTGTTTCACTGCATGGATGGCTTAAGAGGTCAGAGGTCAAACTTCTCTGTATGTACAAGCACGTTGGTCAATAAGTGTGCACTACAATATGATGTCAACTGTCAAAGGTCATCTGAGTAAATTGGAATTGATTAATGAGGCTTGTAATGTGAAATAAACATTTAAAAGACTGATTCCTCTAAGAACCTTTATGTGAACAAGATGCATGATGGTCTACAGAACCTATATGGTTCTTTTATTTCCAGTTTAGGTTCTTCACATTTACATTAAAACCAGCTATTAAAAAGGGACTTAATGTAAGTTTTGTGGCACCTTTATTTTTAAGAGTGCAATGTACCCAACTTGGGAAGGTAAACCAATTAACACTGAAGCTGTATCATTCCTCACTTACCTCAGTGTATTGGTAAGCGATCTGAAATAGACTTTAGAATACCACAGAGCGATAGTAGTCATCATAAAGCACAAATACAGTGCAGATCAGTTTATTGGCATGACTGTGAAAATGCAGCTTTATAAAGAATGACTGTAATACAAAACACTATAGATAGCAATACGTTTCTAAATCCCCATGTCACTTTCTCTCTAAGTCCCCGTCTCTCTCTCTCGCTATCATTTAGTGCCATCAGTAAAGGACACTAGAGCAGAGCATAACATCTGCTGACAAGCCTGTTATGTGCTGTCAATCAATTTGACACCCCAGAAACCCTGATGAACTGACTTTCCTCAGGGCATACTCTCACAGCAGGGGGGGGAGGGACATGAGGCAAAGGAGCCAGTAGGAATATGGCTGGCACGTCCCCTAGCCAATCAGTCATGAAGAATAACAATTGTGAGGAAGGATGTGAATAAAGATGATGCTAGTAACCACTGTCAGAATAGAAGACTGTCTCAGCAGGAAATGCAGGAGATAAACAGCCTCAGCAGCAGCATTTCTCTAAAGAGCTGAAGAGAGAGAGATGCGTTCTGAATTCAGGAAGACCTCAGCTGACAAAGCTGTATCTGTTCTTAATAGTTTTTCCCCCTAAAAGAACATAAATGTGACAGAGCGGCTGAATGATTCCAGCGTAGGTGAAAAAAAGCTTGAGTGCACAAGAATGACGTTACTGAGCCATGATCAGACAAATGTGTGTAAACTCAGACACATACACATTTGTAAGATAAATAAATAAATAAAAAGCCTTTTCCATATTCTGAGACTTTTCATATTGATCCGCAGACTGTAACACTGGACTGAACTGTTCATATTGATGCATATATCAGTGTAACGGACTGTTCATACTGATGTACATATCACTGTAATGGACTGTTCATATTGATGTATGTGACTGTTCATATTGATTCCCACTATTGTAAGTCGCTTTGGATAAAAGCGTCTGCTAAATGCAATGTAATGTAATTGATGCATGTGTCACTGTAATGGACTGTTCATATTGATGAATGTGTCACTATAACAGACTGTTCATATTGATGTATGTGTCACTGTAATGGACTGTTCATGTTGATGAATGTGTCACTGTAACGGACTGTTCATATTGATGCACATATTATTGTAATGGACTGTTCATATTGATGCATGTGTCACTGTAATGGACTGTTCATATTGATGAATGTGTCACTATAACAGACTGTTCATATTGATGAATGTGTCACTGTAATGGACTGTTCATATTGATGAATGTGTCACTGTAACAGACTGTTCATATTGATACACATATTATTGTAATGGACTGTTCATATTGATATATGTGTCACTGTAATGGACTGTTCATATTGATGCACATATCATTGTAATGGACTGTTCATATTGATGCACATATTATTGTAATGGACTGTTCATATTGATATATGTGTCACTGTAATAGACTGTTCATATTGATGCAGATATCACTGTAATGGACTGTTCATATTGATGCACATATCGCTCTAATGGACTTTTCATATTGATGTATGTGTCACTGTAATGGACTGTTCATATTGATTCACATATCACTCTAATGGACTGTTCATATTGATGCATATATCAGTGTAACGGACTGTTCATACTGAGTTACATATTGTAATACACTTCATTTTGATGTATGTGTCACTATAATGGACTGTTCATGTTGATGCACATATCACTGTAATGGACTTCATATTGATGTATGTGTCACTGTCATGGACTGCTCATATTGATGTACATATCACTGTAATGGACTTCATATTGATGCACATATCACTGTAACGGACTGTTCATATTGCTGTGTCACTGTAATGGACTGTTCATATTGATGTATGTGTCACTGTAATGGACTGTTCATATTTATGCACGTATCACTGTAATAGACTGTTCATATTGATGCATGTATCACTATAATGGACTGTTCATATTGATATACGCATCACTTTAATAGACTGTTCATACTGATGCACATATCACTGTACTGGACTGTTCATATTGATGTACATGTTACTGTACTGGAGTAGACATATTGATGTACATGTTACTGTACTGGAGTAGACATATTGATGTACTATTGTTGTAAATGGTTACACATACAGTCACACAAAATACTATATTGTTTCTTTATTAGGGTGATCATATTGCTGAATATAGTTACATAAAAAATAATATAAGAATATTTTTTACATAGTGGATTTCCTTACATATACACATGTATGACTGCTCCATAATTCATTTCTTCACTGAGGGCTCAGAGAGCTGTGAGAAAGGCTGTGATTTAGATAGTCATGCAGGTTCTGATAAGTCTGTAGATTGTCTCAAAGCCCATTTAGATGGTCCTCTTGAGCTACAGAGGTAGTGCTTTAGTACCACTCAGACCACAAAAGCTCCTCCCAAGCTCTTCAAAAAGCTGCTGTTAAAAGAGCAGGTGATTTTTCTCATCCATAGGCTTCAGTCTCATCTCAGTCTCAAGAACGAATAGCCTTTCTTTTATTTTTTTTTCTTTGGGATTCTTTTCTAAGAACTTCTCCAAACCCATACCCGACTCAGGACAGTGGTCTTGCTCAGGATGAAAATCGTTTAGATAGAAATACATTATAATACATTTTACAAGTGGAAAAACATTCACCATCACAGAATGATATAAACTCACCAGTTTGAACAAGAAATGTTAGAAAACTTGCTTAACTATTGAATGGTATTATTTAGTACATCTTCAAAAATGAGAATACTGTGAAAAAGTTCATTTGTCTTTGTAATTTAATTAAAAATGTGAAATGTTTTTATTTTATGTTCATTATATATTTCAAGTCTTTTTGTTTTAATGTTGATACTATTTTAATAGTAATTTCCTTAAACTTGAAATGAACCATCAGATAAGTCTTCTGCATGGTGGTTGTGCCCGCTAATACTCACAAGCTCTACTTCTCTCCTCTCGACCACTGCCCTAACACTCTCTGACTTGCTATGATAACGTTTATCGTTATATCGTTCAGACTCAGATAATACATAAAACAGAAATATTTAATTATTTATTGTGCGCCCTGGTACCAATTGATCCATGGACCAGTACCGGTACACGGCCCGGGGGGTTGAGGACCACTGCATTAATCCATTATGCTTGGTACCATCAGTTGGGTCAGGTCGAGGGTTTGCAAAAGCATGGAATAAAAAGTGCCCAAAGGTTGTGTGTACTGTGTGTGTGTGTTTTGAGGGCAGAGGTACCTGTTTGTATTGATTTTAATTGGAGAGATGAATTTTGCATGCTGTTTTTGTGCATTGTGTGCCTTACTTTCTTTGTATAGGATGCTCCAGGCACTCAATTCAGCTCAAAGTAGATAAGATAAATTCACCTTGAATGTTTTCATTGTTAACCGTTCAATGAGAAAGCAGGCACGTCATAGATTGCTGTTGCTGGATACCGTAAAAGTGCTCAATATCATAGATCAAATAAGCAAGACATACTGTATACAAATAGCATCTGTTGTACATTAGCTCATTCTTGCTAATACAATGCTGCAAAACACTCAAGAAAAAAATGGGTATGTCTTTTCATCTGGAATGAGGAAAGTGTGAAGGTTGAGCCTATAGCAGAACTGAGAAGAATGTTACAGATTTTGGCTAACTTTAGCAGGAGGCAGAGCTTTGGGATTGGCTATGCCAGAAGAATTTGATGGCTATTGGGTGGGGCTTAGAGCCGGCTCAATAAAACTGTCTTGTAATGGATTCTAGCATGCTGTTATTAGCACCCTGAGTAGTCCCTGAGAGCTATCCGACCGCCTGGTGCATGGTTTGAGGAGCAGCAGGTGGTGTGTATATATGTGTGTGTGTTTGTCCTGAGGCTTGACAAGGCCTCCTCTGATGCAGGGGGGAGGAATTAATTACTGTGGCCCTCCACTCCACACTCTAGGAGAAGCATTAATCAATATGCCTGTGTGTGCACTGAGAGGCAACCTCCAGCAGACCAAACACAGCCACCAAATCTCACCAGTGCCTCTAATCAGGGGCTATTAATCAAAGCACACAAATAGTACATACACACAGAGACATTGTTATCCAGCCTGTTCCAAACACACCCACACAAGCATACAAAACACAAGCATTCAAAAGTTTGGAATACACTGTATTATAACCCATTTATCCCCACATTCTTTTCACAGATATGTGTTTAAAACAATCCTGGGACAGCCACAAAACAAACAATATACATGACTTCTCAACATTTGTGAAAATATGTCATTTTTGCTTAATGTTCAAAAGTTAACCAATCAGACATTGAGGTGGAATACTGATGTAATGTTGAAAATTTGGCATGTAGTCTTTATTAGGTTACCATGTCTTATAATGTCCAACACTTCAGACAGTGAGAGAAATCATCTAATAGCAGGGATGTCCAAATCCAATCCAAACTATTGTTATTGGGCCTGATCTGGGCATATTGTAATGAAATATGTATGGGCTGATTTAAACCCATCCACATCTAATTCTAGTTACTCCAAGTGATTTAGGACAGTGTCACTGCTTTTTAGCTCAGTTTACTAAATAATTAGTATTTCCATTATTTGCTTAGATTGGACTAATTTCACTAATGTGAAGTCTGCATTATGTTGTTGCATTATATATGCAGTGAATTTTAGCCACTCTGTTATTTCAAAAATTTATTTATTGTATCTCATAAATGTCAGTAACTAATTGCATTAAAATCTATAAAGGCCATGTAAATATTGAGCATACATACATACATGTATTACTTCTGTAGAGCCCTTATGGAGAAAATACGAAGGTACATATTTGAAGAAAAGGGCACTCTTAAATGAGATAAATAATAATATACTTTATTTATCTGTTCATGTTATTTTTGTCATGTTATGTGCCTCTATACTTGATCACTGCTTTTGAAATTCAAGACATAATGGATATGAACTTTATTATAATGTAATTCCTACTGTTCTACAGCTTTCCTGAACATTTCACAATCCTCTGCCGTTGTGTTTATAATTCTGAACACATTTTCACAGCTCTGTTTAAACTCGCATAGCATATTAGAATAATTCTATATGTGTATCTGCAAGCCAAGAGGTTTTATATTACACTGGTAAGCAGAAATATCATTTGAAAGTTACTTTGGGATTTATATAGATTTTGCATGCTGAATTCATTCTTTCATTCATGCAGTTAGTTTTCCTCTGTCACTCATTGATTTTGCTCAATGGTTTATGCTTCCTACCTACTGTTGTAAGTTTTTAGGTAATTATGCTTTATACATTAATATAAAAGCATTTTTGATCATTTTCAATCCTGCCACTAAAAACCCTGGCTGACAGCTTATACAGCCGTTTACACAAACAAACACAAATGAGAGGATGAAAGAAAGAGATTACCTGTGACAGTCTTATCTACAGTGCCATCTAGCTTTATCTTAGCACCTTATCTGTGGAAGTGTGTTCATCTGAAGGCCCTGACTCGCCCTGCTTGCTACTGCATATCTGATCACATTTCCCCTACATAATTAAACTGGCACTGTATAAATGCACTCCAGAAATCCTACCAACAGGCATCAGCATGAATATGAAGCATGAGATGCTCCAAAAGTACCACCACAGTGCAGAAAAGAACAATACACCAAAATACAGTCAAACTTACACTTCTATTCAAAAGTCCAGGGACATTTAGATTTAGATTTTTGATTTTCACTATTACTTCTCTAATTAAGTAAGAAAAATACCCGTGTACCATACATTTCATTTAAATTCTTCACATTCATCTTCCTCAGTATGAAGAGCATATAAACCTCTGACAAATTTATTTTACAAAAACACATATGTAATCTGTTTTCAACTTAGTTCAAACATGGACTGAGTCATGATGAGTGATGACAACATGACTTAAAACAAGATGAAATATGTAGGAATGGACTCTTAATATTCATTTATTTGAATACTGTATTTGTACATTGTGCATATATTCATGTACTTTTAGCTAAATATAGTGTAGGAGCCACAGCTGGTTTATGTGTAGTTTACCACCTTAACCCATTAGATTTATGGGCTAGATCTAGTTGCCCTAGGTGAGGAGTCACAAGAGATTACACGATAGGAAGTATCTTTTAGTGGAACATTCAATTCTTCCTGCAAATGCAAACTCAGTACAGCAACACAGAATGCTCTAAATTAATTGGAATTTTGATGGTGGAGATACCATTGATGTCTGCATTAATCTCATACAAATAATCTTATTATGTGGGTGAGCACAATTTTGCACAACGTAAAATGCATTTGCATATGAAAACATTGTGGTGAATGGGAAGACCACTAAACAGAAAATTTCAGTATAGAAAATGTTTATACTGTATGTGTGTGTGTGTGTTCTACCACTGTATGACAGAGAATAATATATATGTATGCATGCCTACAGAAAGCAAATAAACACTGTGACCTTTCATAAATGATTTTCTTTAGTGCATAAAAGGGTAACTACCTACAGATTCAGATTGGTTTCATTCAGCCTTTAAGACTAAAATGTCTGTGATTAAAGCAGCACAGACAGCCAGACACTTATTATGCTACAGTGTAAGAGTCAATTAAGAGAGTGTGTCATAAAGACAGCATCGAAGAACATCTGTTAATTGCACCAAGATTGGTGGATAAGAATGTAAAAGTGAAAGATAGTCAGAGACAGAAAGTGAGCAAGAACAAGAGAGAGAAAGAGAGAGAGAGAGAGAGAGAGAGAGAAAGAGAGAGAGACAGAGAGCAAGCTCAGATGAAAGAGCCGCCAGAGAGGAGAAAGAGGATTTTTCAATAATGCACAGAGCTCCAGGGACATCCAGACACAGGGGGCCACAGGCTGACTCATAACCCACGCTAATGAAGCCATCGCAGGGGTAACGAAGTGAGACTGATGCCCTGGGATGGATGGCGGAATCAATGCTGAAAGACTGGCTCACAGAGACCCCTGAGCTGCTGTTCACACACTGAATATCTGAATGATTGACAGGTGCTGGAGTGAGTAATAAAACAGGTTATTTCAAGTGGGAAGGAAGGTTGTTATGTGTTTTCTCATTCATCATCATCATCATCATCATCATCATTATCAACATCATCATCATCATCATCAGCAGCAGCAGCAGCAGCAGCAGCAGTAGCATCATCTTATGGATGATCACCACACTGTCAGGTCCTATTTTACTAAATATTTATTAGAATAATATGATGAGTAATACGGATAATTGTGATATTTGTAGATATTTTCACAACATAAAGGCAGTGACTATTCTGCAGAGATGAGACTGCCCTGTGAAATGTGTATGAAATGTTCATAAAATCACAAACAGGATGTTTGTTTCCATATTTAAGCTCTAATGATACAGCGAGCAAAACATCCATGACATCAGCAGAGGCACACAAGCAAAGCACAAGCTTTTCTTCCAGAATGAAATAAACACTACAGTGTATTCATTTTGACCTCAAGGAGCTTATAGATTATAAAAACGAAACGCATTAAATTAAAAGCAATAGCAATTACACTAAACTATGAAATGCAATACTACACCAAATGCTCCACTTCATTTTTTTCCCAGTTAATATATTTACACTTATTGCTTCATAAGGGAGACTATATTCTGAAGAAATATGACAGAGGTCATATTTTCTCTCTTGCTGTCCTTCTCTGTTGAAAAACAATCTCCTTTCCAAAGAAACGATTTAGAATTATTTTTAATTGAAGATGACACTGTAAACGAATGTCAAATGTAGCCAGTAGATGTGATATGACACTGGTAATAATAATAAGCACTATGTTGCATGATATCCCATTCTTTCCTAACACTATTACTATTGCTGAACCAGTGAACATTGATATGGCAAGGAATCAGACTTTTATATGTACCTGAGTTTGATGCTGAGGAAATGCACTAAAAAAGTAAATAAAAGCCTTGACTCTTGGTCATACTTTAAGGCAAGATTTGCTGATGAAATCAAAGTGACAAAGACATCAGTGTATATTTTGTGTATGTGTACAGGTTTGTAGACATATTTTTCTCTCTGTGTGTGTTAATCTAAATTAGCTAGATCTACACTGATGCTCAGTAACATTTTAGCTATTTGTGCAAGTTAAACAGAGTCAGAGAATGAATGAGCCCCCATTGAAACCTCGGATAGCTGCAAAGAAGACAGGGACAGTTTGTTTCTGTGAATAAAAGATCCATTTGCTCCTCTTTCTTGAACTTTTGGCAGTGTGTACAAAGACAGCTCTGAAATCTTCCTGAATGTGTTTGTACAATCACACTACAGTTCTTTCCCATTCTGTTTTGGTGGCATTCACACTGAACACTAATGCTGCCACTCAGTCTTTCTGCCACTCAGTGGGTGTACCTACAGTGAGTCTTGCCAACAGTGATGCCATGTGCCTTCTGTATTTCACACCTTCAAGAAAATGACTTATTAACCTAACTACAGGCTACTCTTAGCAAAGCAAATGCATGTTTTGAAAGCTGAACGACTTTCTGTTAATCTGGTATGTGTGGGGGAATGTTTGCAGAACGACTAATGTCAACAATTTCGTCATTATATCTCTTTTTTGTTTACTTTTAATGATCAAATATCACTAAGGCTTTCCTGGGCATTTCATGGAGCATTTCTTTTCATTGTGGAAAGTAAAACTTTGTGGTTAATCAATTCTGTGTCATAATTCTCAGATAATACTAAAACCTTCACAATAAAAGTTAATGATATAAGGGGTATAATTATAACAATGCACTCAAAATGGTGTAATACTGTAAGATACTGTCACTGGCTTGCTGACCCACTCAGTCTTCAGCCTCCTGCCTAATAGCACTGTCTCTTATGTATTATTGCTTAATTACAGCATTGTAATTGTCACTAATCCTCTGTGGGCCATCTTTTGATCTGTCTGTATCCCTTCACTCTCGTTCTCGCTCTCTTTCTGTTATTTTTTTCCAGTCTTTGACTCTGACCTCAATTTGTTTGGACTGTAAGTGGCCTCAAGCTATGCTAACACATTTGACCCAGAGGTCGATCCTTCCCCGTCTCCTCTGAGAGAGGCCAATAGTACTGAGAGAGAAACAGATGCTTTATGATAGTGTGTGTGTATGTGTATGTGAGTGTGTAAGAAAGTGACCTGGCTCCACACAACTCCAAACATTTCCAAGCTTCTGTAAGGTCAAGTCAAAGTTAATCACTAAAAGCCAGGCTTCCATTAAAATGAATTCCTCCTCTAAGTCTCGCCACACCGAGAAGCCGAGAAGGTCAACACAGATGCCATCAATATATTTAAACGCCCATATGTGTTTTAATGGCAGACTGAATCACTGCCAGTTAGAAGCAGATCTGTGGCATGCTAAAACAGATGGTGGTTGACCGAGTAGAAAGCTTCTGCTACAGGCTAAGACATAGTGCTCTATTACACCCAATTGCTTGTTTGTAAACAGGCAGGTTTCTATTATGGAGCTTACAGTCAGCAGTTCTTGATCCTTCATGGAGAAGGTACTGAAAACTCCTGTGAAACCTGACTAAACGTCCACACACATTTCTGGATTCCTAAAAGAGCTTGTAATAACATGCATGATGTCCACTCTTTCCTTTCCTAGTAATTTCTTCTACATCCTTCACCAAGCAGTTATGGACATGTCCTCATTATGTCCTTTTCCTGTTCCTCTACTATCCTCATGTCAATTCTGATCCCAGAAGTGACCACTCCTCCATCTCATTCTGGCTGGGAAGCCATTAGAAATTCCCCAATCTATTAGCTTCTTGACATCCCTGTACCTCTAGCACCACATCCCTGGTCCACAGGTAGCTCATCCTCATCAGTTATTCACAATCCCTCTAACCTAGGCCATATGCCACACACCCATATTCTGGCCATTCATTCATATTATGGATCTAGGAGGATGGAACTATTCCCTCAGCTATTCCCTTGAGATCCATTCTAGCCCATCCACAATTAACCCAGAAGGATGGTCTGTCCTTAGTCAAGCACGTATTCACAATCTCTTTAACAGTCATTGGCAGTAATAAATAGCTCGTTTCTGTGCACAATAGCTATTTCAGAATAGCAATAAGAGGGTAGCCATCAAAGCATTTTTAGTGTTGCTAAAGCTCCAGTTCATCACACTTTAGTTTTCCAATTGGGGCAGCCATGGGCTTGTGGTTAGGAAGGTCACTGTTTCAAACCACTGTATCAACAAGACATGACAGTAAGGCACCTAATCTCCAATTGCTCCTCAGACACTGTGGATAGGGCTGCTCACCACTTTAGGCAAGTGTGCTCACTACCCCCTAGTGTGTGTTCACAACTCTGTGTGTGTGTGTGTGTGTGTGTGTGTGTGTATAGTTATATGCAGAGGTTAAACTATAATAAACTGGTAACTGTTTAGCATATGTACAGCTTGTGGCTTGTTAGTCAGTCTTGATTTAGTTAGAATTTAAGGTAAGAAAGAATAATATGCATTTGTGAAAAATGTCATCTTGAGTCTTGAAATCGTGTCTTATCTTAGGACGGTAGAAGATCTGTAATATGATCTTTGATCCTTCTTTACTATGTGAAAGTCCATATAGCCATGGAATCTGTTCCATTCCCAGATTCCCACAGGCTTCTAACACAGAAATCAATACAGCTGACAATCCTAAACCAGCCCAACCCACGTTCTCCCAATGTCTTACTATGTGGAGCTCCAGGTAGTCTCCCAGTCCCTTGGCGCTCTCCACCCGCACCAGCACGGCCTCTTTGAGCTGCGTGCTGAAGCCCACTGCCAACCGGTCTGCCCGCGTGCTCGGCCGGTCATTGGGCGGCCAGGTGTAGGTGATGAGGGCTCCTCCGCGGCCGAAGATGTAGGTAGTCCCAGCTGCGAGGGAAAATTGGGAGAGAGAGAGAGATTAATATGATTATCATAAGACAACACTGGTAGAGGCTTCTGAATGATCAAATCAAAGGTCACAAATACAGAAAATAAAAGGTCAGACACATTTTCAGGCTTAATGAGACCAAACTGTGAGAGATAAGATGACTGGGGGTGTCATTTCAGAAAAAAACATGTTTTGCATACATTTGGATTTATAATGCACATACGGATGTATTTTAAAAATCACATAAGACTGTTTTATAAGAGTTACATTTTTAACATGCCAGAAAAGGCCAAACACTGTTGACACTGCGTCAACATTTTATGCAGAAAGAACATAAAGAAATAGACCAGAATGTTGACACTGTGCTGTCATTTGAGTCCACTGAAATGTGCCGGCTAACATTCCCTCATTTCCGTTCAACATTGACCCTTAACGTCCTCCTTTTCAAAAGACAGAGACTAGTGAACAACTGTAGCAGATACACAAACACACTCACACTCATTTGGTACTACTATATTTGTGGGGACCCTTGTAATACTGTAGTAATCTTACAACTATACCAAAACATAACAAAAGCATGTTTCCTTAAGGGGCTCACCAAAGTGTCCTCACGTCTACATATTCTCAATCACAATGAGGACATTTTGTCCCTGCAATGTGATAAATACACAGACCACACTCATGATCACTCCTGGAGCAATTTCCCCATCACTCTATGGAGAGTTCATATATTCCTCATGCAATTCTACAGAGGCAGCCATGGCCACTGTGGCAATTACAGAAACCACAGGGCTCTCTCTCTGCTCAAGGCTGTCTTTTCTCTCAGCGTATTTTCTGGAAAGAAACTCAGCAGTTGAATCTGACCATGAAGTGTGTGTGGGTGTAGCATTTGTATGTGTTTGTATGTGTGTGTGTACTAGGATGTGCTAGCATATGGGAATAAAAACAGGTACAGAACTGAATAGTTGAGTGTAGCATGCATAGTAAAAAAGCCTGACCATTTCAAAGAAATGAAAAGTGAAGGGCTTTCACAGACAAAGGGGCAGTTAGAGCTGCCACAGGGTAGATATAGTAGACAGAGGGGCTGGTGTATAAGTTAAGTAGATGGACAGGCAAGTAAATGGTGCAAATAGATGGGCAGGTACAGCAGAGAGAGAGAGAAAGAGAGAGAGAGAGAGAGAGAGAGAGAGAGAGAGAGAGAGAGATTAATATGATTATCATAAGACAACACTGGTAGTGGCTTCTAAATTATGAAATCAAAGGTCATGGAATCAGAAAAAAGGCCAGACACATAATTTCAGGCTTAATAAGATCAAACTGTGGGAGATAAACTAACAGAGAGAAAAAGGTGTAATTTCAGAAATTTCCATAAATTGTGGTTTGCATGCATATATACAGATGGGGCCAAACATTTACACTGACCTAAGCTAAAGACTTTCAAACTCAATTTTTCACAACTTCATAACGATGTGAAGTTTCCATAAAATGTTTCAAAATAATATGATATAAGAAAGATGTAAGGTTTTATGGAAAACTTATAAGCCATACTGTCACATTTCTGAAGGAGGTGTTGCTTTAGTATATCTAAATAATCATCTTTCTTCATGATACCTTCTTTTTTCTGAAGTGCAGCATAGGAAAACATTACACTACATGATACTGCCACCTCCATGCTTCACAGTTATGATGGCGTTCTATGTATTAGAAGCCTCATCCTTTGTCCTCCACACATCATTAGTGTTGATGATTATGGCCAAATGGTTTAATTATTGTTCCATCTGACAAGAAACCACACCTCCAAAAGGTACTTGGCTTGGTGATCATTGTGCTGGGTTTTCTTGTATGGCAGCCTTTCAGACTATGACAATGTAGTACAATGTAGATTTTCCCATTCGCCACTTTCACAATTCCCAGAATGCACCGTGCAACTGGCAATATCTGGTTCACCATTTTCTCTTGTTTTTCTCTTGTTTATGTCTGTGCCAGCTATGCTAGTAGTGTAGCTTAGTATTGATAGCATACAACACGATAGCTTGCAACCACGTGTTTACACTAAAAACCCACTGCATAAATTGAAAATACAAGTTGACACAACAAGATATGATGTTTAACATCCAACGACATATTATCTGCATAGAGTTACAAAAGCTAGTAGATGTCACATAAGTATTTACTTACCAAATAAAGTTGTAAACAGTGTATGTAGTGTAGCTGGCACAGACATAAACAAGAGAAAATGGTGAACCGGATGTTGCCAGTTGCGCGGTGCATTCTGGGAATTGTGAAAGTGGCGAATTGTATCAAAAGCAAAAAGGGCCCTGAAAGTAAAGGTTGGACTTTAAATACAGCCACAGCTGTGATGATTAATGTCTAATTTTTTGCTTGGCCAATCAGAAGAAAAAATTATATGTATTGGGCCCCGAGTGGCTCAGCAGGCTAAGACACTGACACTATGACTAGAGGATCGCAAGTTCGAATCCCGGTCATGCTGTTTGTTAACAGCCGGGGTCCAAGAGAGCAAAAATTGGCAGTGCTCTCTCTGGGCAGGTAGATGGTGCTCTCTCTCCCTATCACTCTCACATTATAATGTCTGCTGGTTCAGGCGTCTACTGATTGGCCCATTCGAAACTAGAGACCCTGCACTTAAATGGTGACTACCATATGGAAAGGGGAGAAAATTGTCAAAAATTAAAAAGAAAAGAAAATTACATCTATTACTATGTTGGTGTATATAAACTTCGGACTCACTGGAAAAAATTGACAGTGAATTACAATTGAAATAATTCTGTTCCTAATAATTTGATCATTGCTAATAAAACATTGGCCTCAACTCTACATATAAACTGACAGAATCAAAGAATAAAGGTAAACAAATAAAGGTCAGATATAACTGCCCAGAGAGAAACACAATTACAGCAAAATAACACAATGACACTGAAGTATTACACATATATGAGATGGATTAACATGAGCGGACTTGACTTCACAACTTATAATATGTAATCAATAACAGCACCACTAGTTATTCATTACAGAGTGAGTAAAGTATGCTGGTGTGTGAGTGGAGGATGAGTGTAAGGTAATAGAGGCTGGATGATGAATCCAGTGTGAGTGTGCTGGAGGAGTAATGCCACTGCTTATAATGCTCTGTGAACACAAAATGAGAAGCCTCTCACAGCTCAGTGCTAATCACAATCATGAAACTGTTTCACACTCACTTCATGTCCACATGCACACCATCCGCCACTCATGTCCTTCCTCTCTCTCGCTCCTTTGGCTGAACTGTTTTCTGTCTTGTGATGGTACATTTTTGTCATTTTGAAGCTGATTAAATATCATTAAGCAAGGATTGGAAGACAGTAAAGACAGTACAAGCAGGACCGGTGCTAGGCATGTGGATGGGTGCCCCCATCCTGCCTCCCTCCAGCACACAAGTCTCCATCGAGCTTGATCGTTATGCTTGTGCCGGGTGGGCACCAGGGAGATTTAGGTGGGCCCATCCACAAATGGGCCCCACGCACAGTGCATAGTACATGTAGGCGGAGTGCTGGCCCTGAATACACAAAAAGTGGAATGAGGTTGGTAAGTGTAGTGGGTAACACCTCTGAAGCTCGTGACACAACAGTATACCAAAAAGAATCATTGGGCAAGACTCCTAATAAATATAACATGATTGTAATTGTAAGTCACTCTGGATAAGAATACCTGCCAAATGCATAAATGCAAATGTAAAGAAGAATTGTAAAATAGCACGTAAATACTGAGAGAACATTATGTTCAGTCCTGGCAGATGTGCTGGATATATGCTCAGAAAGCAGAGAGGAGTAAAATATGACTGATTAAAAACAAAATGGCCAGCACGGTGGTGATGCAGACGTGTTGAGAATCATTCCTCTCTCTCTCTCTCTCTGTGCTATCCTTCCAATCTAATTTTCTTTTCTACATAAATAGGATGCGTGACTAAAATTAAAGAAGGCCCAAGGCTGTTGGAGCACTGAGATGAACCGATGCAAATCAGACACACACACACACACACTCTCCAAACATAAATACTGCCTGATATTCTGAGCACGCAGTCATCAACACACCTGCTGTGCTCATATGTGCTAACGCTAAACGATAATGCCACATAAGCTAATATAACTATTTTATGCTGAGACACCGCAGGACATAGAAAGAAAGAAAATAAAACACTTCTTCAATATTGGCTTCAACCTTGAGATGAGTTGCAATCCATTAGAGAGGTCATGCAGTCCTTTATTACTGTGGAAAAAAACAAATGTGTGAAGACTTATCATGCCAAGCATGTGCTAAATGCTTTTAAATAAATGTATTTGACCTCTAAATATGGCGAGGTTAACTCAGCACAGTCTTGGCCAGTAGAAACATTGAATTAGTGGATTTAAATGAGCACATATCTGATAATAATACTCAACTAAGGGAAAGCTTTGAAAAAAAGTCACGTGCACAAGTGTGTATTTGTGGGCTCGCATATTTTGAACATTTGGTCATTTGCCTGGAAAAATAAGTTTTAGTCCACATCTTCACTCAGTTGGAGGATTAGACAAAGCAGGATTTTTCAGTAAGCCGGATTACTTGAGTCCAAAGTTGTAGGATGTCCGATAGCAATGTCCCATCGCTTGGACAGGCTTGTTTTTGTTTGGCCAAAGTTATCTACTAGTATATTTTTGACCACATGGAACTGCTGGTACCGAGCAAGCATTAACTGTGCCAGTGGGGCTATGTGCAGCCAGTCACCAGGGAGGTAAATGTGGGTCTACGGTTAAGAGGTTACTTAAAGTATAGTTCTGTGAAGTGAGTTGGGAAAGGATGGTTTAGGATGTCAGACAGTCTTCTGGAGGTATGGTGGGCTTAATTGAGTGAATGATGAATGGAGGTGCCTACCTGATGACACCTATGAAGAGCTCATGAGGTAGTTTAGAAAGTCTTTAGCCCTATTGGGATTGGAAGAGTTTGTCAGCAATAACAAAGTTCTACAAGCTGAGATAATGCTCTTCTAGGTATGATCTTTAGTAGATATCAACATTTTTCCAAAATATAGCAGCTTCTACATGGACAAACACAGAGAGTTGAGAGTTTTGTTGAGTTTTTGTTGAGAGTTTGAGTTTTGTGAAATTGAAATTTTCACATGGGAGGATTTGTGTGTATTGTATGTATGATTGTATGATTGAATATGATTGAATATGATTGAATACATACATATGTATGATTGAAAAAGATGGAAATACAATTACAAAGAAGCACCTTTAAAAGATTGATTTTGCTTTCATGTATTGGTAATACAGTCTGAATAGAGCTTTTGACCTTGAGCTTTCTACTCATTGAGGTTTTTACATATATATACACACAGAGTTTTTACAATTTTATACTGTTCTTTCAGTTAAATTGCATACATTTGCAGATACAGCATTGGTGGGATTGCCTGAATATAGGCAAAACAAATTAACTGGAGGTTGACTTCAGAAAAAAGGGGCATGTTTAAATTCCTGGGGACAACCATTGGTAAGTCACATGAGTGGGAAGACGGTAGTGTTGTCTTGCTGAAGAAAACCCCTCAAAGGCTTTTCTTTGCAAGACAGCTCAGGAAAATTGGACTGAACAGATATTTGCATGTTTCACTTTTACAGGAATTATGGTTTACCTTTCTGGTAAAAGGTATGTATTGTATGCAATGTATGTTAACTTTCTGTTTAATTTTCATTGTATATGTATATATTGTATATGTTTATCATAACTGATTCCTATCAGCCCTGTCCTGGGCTTAGTTGAATAGTGTAATGCCCTGCGCCCAGTGAGGTGGTAGAGGGACTAACTGTGACCCTGATAAGGACTAAGCAGGTGTGATAAAGGATGCATGAATGGATATTTCCCATCACTCAATTCTGAGAAGGCAATAACGCTGAAACATGAAACTTCCATCATAGCTGACTTGTAGCTTTCAAACAGAAACAGGAAAAATACATCATCCTAATTGGTTAACGCTGTTTTTACCATTGCGTCTAAACAAATTAAAAGGTGCATTCATCTTGGCATTTGTGTTGCTTACATATGAAGGAATAAGGATTTTGGTTATCAATGATGTTATCAGCTGTACTGTACTTATATTGAGGTATCCACCCATGGTCCTAAATAAGGGAAAAATCTAAGTTAACCCAAGTGTTAAGGTCTGAATTTCATTCTACCATTTTTCAAAAACCAAATCCAGTTATTGAATTAATGTTGTGAAGCTTGGCTGTAGAGCGTTCAAGAATCAAAATGTTCAAAAAGTATTTTAGCCACAATTTCTTTAGCTGGATATTAGCCCTGCCATTTGAACATTTCTAAATGACAACATGTTTATTTCTATATAGCTATACATTCTATACAGCTATATTTTCTCAGCTATACAAGGAAGAACTGCACATTTGACTTTTCTAGTCACAATATGTTGTTGAACATTTAGTTTCTAAACCTTCTGTTTTCATTCTGTGACACTAGTGACACATCAGTAATGGTTTGCCAACTCTCACTTTTGAGATTTATCCTTTAATTTTAGACCAACATGATCTAAAAAGAGAAGAACAGAGTCAAAGCAAAGCTCGGCTCCTTTGCTGATAGATGCTGCTATACTGAATTAAGCACTGGAGATTATGAATCTCATACCTAAACTGGGATTTGTCCACATTTATGTCTAAATGAATCATTATTTCATTGAAGTAAGGCCATACTTCAGGACAGATGTAGAGTCTTGTACCCAATTCTTTTCAAAGATGAGTAGTGAGGGAGTATTTAGTGTGTATATAGGCGATGTGAAGAACACATATTTCTTCCTTCTACAGCCTGGGATTCAGTCCAATATTTTTTCCTGCAATAATGCACCTGATTCAGCTTGATGAGCTGGCAGAGAAAATGCTAAACTGAGCAAAGCCGTGGCCCTGGAGATCTCTGTTCGATAGATTTTTACCTTGACGAGATGAGAAGTCTCCTCAGAGAGACAATAAAGAATAAGCTCCTATGAGAAGGTGGATTACAAAGTATTTTTTTCCTCATTACTCTCTGTACTTCTTCCCAGGAAAGCGACAATAATGTTAACAGCTCAATGGCTTCACCTTTATTTCGGACTAAGTATGTATCCATTTTGTCTGGCAAGACGATGGTCTAATCGATAAGCGTAATCAATCTCACACGGCTTTGAAAAGAGGCCGATATTATAAATCAAAGAAAAGTGTACCGCCTCATGAATGTGAATCTCCATCTTTTAGCCCAAGTTCATCATTTGATTTGAGGAGAATAGGACCTGTTTTGATTTGTAGCCTGTGAAAAATGATATGAGGCAGACATGAGTGTGAATCTGCCTGATAATGAAAAGCATATTGATTCAGTGTTGATATTCAAGGCTGGTATTTGTGAGGGTGTGAGTGTGTGTTTGTTCCAATATTCTGTTTGGTTCAAACAGTCATTGATTTTAAAGGATGAATCGTGGACACTAGAGACCAGGCGATGGATATGAACTAATTCCTCTTGGCTTTCTCACAGAATATGTGTGTGTGTGTGTGTTCATCCTGTGGATTCTAATTTCAGGGTCAGTCCTACAATTAATTGTCATCTGTTTGCAGATTAAAAATCTTTTTAATTTAACTGCTTTTAACTGCCTATAATGAAGACTAAAGCTGACCATAACAAAGCTGTAACCTTACAATACAGCCACCCAAATGTGTGTGTGTGTGTGTGTGTGTGTGTGTGTGTGTGTGTGTGTGTGTGTGTGTGACAAACAGGTAACAGTAAGAGTTAAGTCTTCAAGACATAAAAGTCGGGTGTCGATTGTACGTAAAAAGGTCAATTCTGGTGTCAGGACAAACAGTGTGTGTGTGTGTGTGTGTGTGTGTGTGTGTGTGTGTGTGTGT